>CAUYRH010100484.1:0-85477 GCA_963574655.1 Perodicticus potto
GTCCCCCTGCCGTCAGGAGGAGCCCAGCCTCCTCAGGCCCCAGGTGGACACCTCTGTGTATGTTCTACAGAGTCCCTGGAAGGGCTGAACTCAGGTTCTAATGAGATGAACTCAAGAGCTCATCTGCTTAATAACATTCTACTAATTTCTTCTTTCTCTGATTTGTCTAACTCGCCTATTCACCAAATAATATCTCCTGGGATAACCTCCCCAATTCCCAAAGTCTTCCACTCAAGTCCTAGTTTCAGCAGCCACTTCTGTGAAAAAGAAGTGAAACACACCTTTCCCCTTAGGAACGATGAGGACAGGAGAAGAATCTGAAGGTTGTAAATGGTCTTTAACATACAGACGTCTCTGTAGGTGAGCTGCTTCTTCTGTCTCATGCTTTTATTTCTCATTGCTTTTCCTTATAATTAGCATCCTTTTGACCACATTAAAGCTTTCCTCATTTGTATCAAAGGGAATAAAATCTAAAAAAAAAAAAAAAAGTTTGAAGCAATTCTAAGGCTGGGAGTGAGAGTTAAAGGCTAACTGTGTGCCTGGGGCCTCCAGGTGGCGCTCTGGAGTCAGCCTGGGGGTCCACAGGGGCCGCGGGGAGGCTGGACTCACCAACACTTCCCTTCCTGCTCTGGCCCAAACCCTAGAATGTGTTTTTCAATCTGTCATTACGGATGATAGAGTGGCCAAAACACACACCCTGGAGTTTGACCCATGAAATCTATCACACACAGTCCTGCTCCTGGTGAATCTTTTCATGGGAGGATTTAATGGAGGGTGGAAGTGGGCTTATCAGCCTTGGCCAGTCAGCTGCCATCTGCGCGGGGACAATTAGTAGCCCCAGAAGTATGAGCTGGCTGAGATTTCAGATAACACAGTCTACGTAAGAAGGCCCTGGTGTTGGGATTAAGGGCAAAGGTAAGGACTTAATACTTGGGAAGTAAGGCGGGCAGCAACTTGTCAACCTAAACTTTTCTTTAAGCCACCTCCCATCCCTACCACTTTTTAACCACTGAGCTATTATTTTTTTTTCTTTATAAAGACAAGAGTCTTTGTCGCCCTTGGTAGAGTGCCGTGGCGTCACACAGCTCACAGCAACCTCCAACTCCTGAGCTTAGGCGATTCTCTTGCCTCAGCCTCCTGAGTAGCTGGGACTACAGGGGCCGCCACAACGCCCAGCTATTTTTGTTGTTGTTGTTATTGTTGTTGTTATTGCAGTTCAGCCAGGGCTGGGTTTGAACCTGCCACCTTCGGTATATGGGGCCTGTGCCCTTACTCACTGAGCCACGGGCGCCGCCCAACCACTGAGCTCTCGATTCAGTTTTCACCTTTGGTTCAAGAACATCTGGAAGGTTGTTTTCCATCTGCGACACCACGAACCCTAAGTCTAGAGGTCCCTGTCTTCCTGCCACAGGGGAAATTTGGGTCAATGTGGGAGACCATAAACCTATCACTCTAATGGAGAAGGATGCTGATAATATGTGGATTAGGACTTACTCCCATGAGGGGCAAATAAGCTGAGCTTGAGTACCTTCCATCTCAGTTATCATTAATTAGATAACTTGTGGTGTTTGGAGCCCAGGATATGGATGAGATATCTAGGGTGATGAAGAAGCAGAAGGGGAGTGAGCCGAAGATCAGTTGTGTGAAAGCAAGAAGGCTGGTGTTAAGGTCCTCCAATGGCCCTCATCTCTTTTGGAAGGCTCTATTGAAAAGGTTCCTGACACGGGCACCAAACTTTCTCAGAAAAGTACTTTAATTCTAGCTCTTTGCAACCAGAAGATGTTTCTTAACCTCTCTGCACCTGAATTTCCCAGGCTGCCAAATTGGAATCTTTGTATATGATGCACCTGCTGTGGGAAATTAAATAAGACACCGTGTATCAAATTCATGGAACATCGTAGACAGTGCATAATCACCCCCTTATCGTCACACAATAACTGTTCTGGAGGAATTGAATAAAATCTTTCTTTAATGAGTTGGTTAAAAGATTCATTTTTTTGGCTTATATACAGAATATCCTCTGTAGATGCTCTAAAAATTCCTGACATGTGAAAGTAGTCATTGTTTGGCTCAGAATTTATTAAAGCACACAGTCGGCGATGTCAGACAAAATGCTCTGTTCCCATCGTGCTTATCACTGGAGACAGGCTTATTCTGTCACAGAGGCAGAAGGCTCAGTTCAGGGAAATATGTCTCATTCCAAAACAATTGAATAATTTGGCAAAGTACATTTTAGTAATGGAAAGGCGTACAGATCTGAGCTTGTCTAATAGTACCAAAGAGCTTGTGAAAGGAAGTTCCAGAAGAAATAAACCTGCCATTTACAGGTGCAATCAGTGGGAAGGTGCCAGACGTCCTCGGAGAGCACCTTCATTCTGGGAAGACGCTCCTCTCTCTGCAGACTCAGCCACGCCCACTGTTTCCCATCCCTCAAAGGGTGCTGGCAACAACTTCCATTTTTCCCTTGTGACTTCTTTGGAGTCTTAGGTCAGCACCAAGTAGCTGGTGAAATTTTTCATCATGTTCCTTAATTTCAATAACAATGCATCCACTCCAACTCCTGAGAGCATCTGCTTTTGCTGCCTTCTAGAGAAATGATGAGAAGTCAATCTCTTTTTATTGATTGCTCTGAAAATGAAGCATGCAGCTCGAGGTACTTTTTTTTTCTGACAGAAAATAATTTTATGAATACAACTCTCAGCCTAAATTCTACTGAAAGAATGAGGATCTATAATTAGCTTCCTAATGCAATTGTTGTTATTGAGAATACAGCCCCACTAGCCCCCAAGAAAGTAATTACAAAAATAATTGTATTGAGAAATGAAGTTGCTTGTTGCAAACAAGGCGGTTCCTCTTTTCACTGAATGCCAATCACTTGATTTGCTCTTTCTCTGCAAAGAGACTAAGAAGAAAAAGAAAAGTAAAAAAAAAAAAAACAAACAAAAAGGAAAGAGAAAAGGAAAAATGACAAGAAAGTAAAAGGACAGCTGCTCTCTGACATCACGCTGGAAGGAAATGCCTTCGGGAAAGCTCTCAAATGAAGTTCATTCAAAGTTTAATTGAAGTTATTAAATTACTGCTTTTGGCAAAAAAAGATTGAGCAGTAATTTTTGAGTAGTGTATATAGGCAGATTTTCTCTCTCTCTCTCTCTTTTTATCACCTTTATCATCTTCATTCCCAGACTTATCATAAAAGAGCACAGGATGCGAGTTTGAAAATAGACAGAGGCAGATATTTGTTTGCTGGAAGGTACGGGTCACAGAGACTATGAACTGGCCACAGTTATTAAACTACTATTACAATTCTGAAAGCCACATGCAGACCTATTTATAAATATATGTGGATGTCTATCTCTCTATCAGCTACGATGGGAAATAATAAATGTTGTATTTCTCAAACTGAGGCAAAGACAATACCTACACTCTGCTTCTGCTCACTAGGAAGCCAGGGTCCTTTTCTTCTGGAACGAATAACTTGATCTTGGTAGGAAGACTTTTTGAACTTTAATTCTTGATCTGCCAGAGTGTATTTCACTCTTAGAGCACACGAAACATTCACAGTTGCATAATGTCTGAACATCAATTTCTATGTGAATAATTCAATGTTCCTTTGAAGAAATGCTCATGAATGGTTAATGAACAAGAAAATGTTTGTGCCCGTTAATGCTGAAAGACAGGCAGCAGGGGGCTGGCTGTTCACTCACAGGCTGGGATCCATAAACTCCGCAGAGATCAACGTAAAGAAAGGCTCAGCTCCGAGGACGTCCCTCCTGCTCACGTCCCGTGGCCTCTGGCCTGTGTGGTCAGGAGTCAGGACAGAGGCCCGTGTTTAAAAATGGACACTTGCGTATTTCCCCATCCAATCCTTGACCCTGTATCATGTACCGGTATTGGAAGTCATGGTTTGAAGAAAAGCAGCCTTTCCCAGGACTGACATGTAGATGTTTAATTTTATTTGAAAAATCATGTATTTGGTGGTTTGATGGTTTGCTTTGGTAAAAGTCCCGTTAATCCCAGATTCAGCTTTCAAAGTGTATACAATTCTACTGTTTCCTGTGTCTATCAGGCTGTACGTGTTCAAAAACTGTTTGTACGGTTGAACTTGGGGTCAAAACTCCGTGACATGAGCTCTCGAAGTCTCTCTTCATTTTCCTTTCCCTCTTTTATTCCAACTAGAAAGTCACCAAGTTAATGACAAGCCGGGGTCTCTGTAGTTCCCCCCGAAGCAGACCCACTCTCGGATTATACTACGTACAAGTTCCAACATAACCCTTTCAAATACATCCTCGCCCACATTATCTAAGGGACCTTACAGCAACTTTCTGAGGTGTGCATTAAGTTAGCATCATTTTAGAGACTAACCGCGTTCGGCTCTACAAGTGTCTCAGCCACTAATTCATACAGATGACTTGGAAACCGTCTTCGATTTTAAACCCACTTTATTTCTCAGATACTGTTTCCTCTGGATGGAGTAGACAAAATAAGGATTAGGTAGATTATATAAAATGTTTCTGCTATGTAGAAGATACATAATAGATAGTATTCTTTTTTCTTCTTACAGCCATGCTGTGGGAAGTTCCGGTTAATAAGGAGTTATATACAGTAGAATTCCAAAATAATTAGCAAAGTCTCTTAAGTAATAATATAAACCCCCTTTTAGAGGCTACTTCTCTAACCTTATTGTCAGAGAGTTAGGGAGGGTATTAACCCAACTGTAAGGCAATGCCCACTGAAGTGATCGTAAGTCAGGAAAACTATAGTCACGGCAGAACAGTCAGCAAATCCACCCCAATCCCAGCTGTGACGCCGGCAGGGCTGGGATGGACGAGAATGGAGATCTGAGGTGAGTCAGAAACAAATGGCTTTTGGATGATGAGGGACAGACTTTTTTTCCCCCTCAGCACTAAGCCCTAAAAGTCATCTTTTTCTAGCTGAAGCCAGAGAGATCTGTAGCATTCTTATGGAAAACACTTCAGAGAAAGCAATCTCAGAATATTTTCTGAAGACATGGTCACAGGGAAGAAGTTCCAGGCCTTCATTACTCCAAGAATGTGTGAAATAGCAAATAAAAAGCAGCCAATGGTAATTGGGAGAGGCTGCAAAATTGACCATAAAAAAAATCTCTGTGTCTTAAGCACTCTCTGCTCCTCAATGAGACAGTGAAAATCACCCCCAACAAGGGACAGGGTGTTTTTGCCTTCCCATGAGAATAAGTTGTGTGACTTGCTTTAGTCAAAAAGGCATTAGCCCGTCTACACTGCTGGTAGGACTACACAGTAATGCAGCCTCTTTGGAAGGAAGTACAAAAAACCCTCAAAAAACTCAAATAGGCAGAGGCCTGGCGGTTCACTCACAGAATTACTGGGCATCTTCCCAGAAGAAAAAAAAAAATCCTTTTATCATAATGACATTTGCATGAGACCGCTCATTGCAGCTCAATTTACAATCTCCAAAATGTGGAAACAGCCTAAATGGAATGGATTAACCAACCCGGGAATGGATTAACAAGCTGTGGTTTGTGTATACCAGGGAATACTATTCAGCCATAAAGAAAGATGGAGATTTTGCGTCTTTTGTACTAACCTGGGTGGAATTGAAACACATTCTTCTCAGCAAAGTATCACAAGAATGGCAAAGCTAGTATCCAATGTACCCCATACTAATGTGAAGCCAGTAGATGAACTAACACAGGCCCACAGACGAGAAAAACTCAATTCAATTCAAGGTGGGGGTGGGGGCACCGGGGAGGAGGGGGGGAGTGGGAGGGGATTGGTGAGCGCCCCCTAATGGGCACAGTGTAAGGGTGTGTGGCACACACACCACTTGGGTGCGGGCCACAGCTCCAACAGGGACTCTGCCTAACCAATGCAGACGTTGTAACCTAATTGTACCGTCACATTAATCTAAAATTTTCAAAAGGCATTAGCAAAATGCCTCACACGGAAGATGACGGAGCGCTCATGGGTTGAGGGCGTCCGGTTGTTCTCAGAAGCCGTGCAGACGAGCACCAAGGCGTCCCAGCTGCCAGACACATGAGCAGGTGCAGGTGCGGACCTGCTCAGGCACAGACCCCAGTGTGTCCCACAGTTTACCGCAGAGTCACGAGACTCCAGCACGGATCAGACCGCAGGAAACACCCCTCCAGCCCTCAGCACTGTGAAAATGGAGGTTATTTTATCGCTCTGAATTTTGAGTCAGCTGTAAGACAGCATAGGCTCATCCACGGGACACTGAAAGCTCAGCTGAAAAGACTGACCCAGTGTGCTCCTTGTAAAAGATCCCAGAGAAATCGCAGGCAGAATGGTCAGCGCTGTGACTGGCCAGGATACTGGGCCGCACCAAGGCCAGCAGGCCTGTTCCTTGTGTTGGGTGATACTGTGCAACTTTCACAAACGGAGGGAGGGAGAAAGAGAGAGAGAGAGGAGTGTGCTGCTGGCTCTGGCTCTGCCTCTCCAACCACTCTGGACTTCCGTTGCTTCACGGATGGAGCGGACTGTAAAGACTTCTTTTCTTGTAATGCCTGTGGCTTAGGATACCACCCAGCATGTTGTGAAAGTTCAGTAATGATGGATAGTTCCATTTTGGAGACTATAATAGTGCTCTGGGGTAAGGATTCTACTCTCACAGGCAGAACTTCCTCACATGGCTGTTTGGGCTAAAATTGATGATTTGGTATCGGCTGCACATTTGAATTATCTGCTCTGACAGGTTGAAGAGGTTAATAAGGACCAGTATGGGGTGGGAGATCGGGAACCAGGAAGAAACAAAACAAGGAAACAAGACTCCTGATATATGAAGGAGGGGATCATTTATTGCCACCAGCGATGCCTTGAAGCATGCTTGTCTGATTTCTTGCAACTTAGTACTTTCTGTATGTTGCTGTACAGAGTGAGGAATCAGGCATCTGATTAGTCTGGTGCATTTGGTTACTTATTTTCAAAGGGCTCTTACTATCCATAGAAACTTTTCCATTCAAGTTCCACGTTTGGGGATTGGTTTGATATATCGAAGTAAAAGTTGTCAGTTAAATAAATTACATGGTACACAGATCCTAAAAACTTATTTTTAGGCATACTTTTATAGTTCTCAATAAGAAAGAAAATACATGGACTTGCTTATTTAGCCATGTTTAAAGTTTAAAAACTCATCACGGGATTTTTGCTTCTGACAAAACGTTCTAGATATCTTTTCAAAATAAAAAAGAAAACAAAAGAAATGGGGGTTTTGATAGAAAACAGGCACAAATTATGGGAAAAATCTTTTAAGGGTACAAATTTTTTAAATAGTCGTATCTTCTTATTTAAAATTTCAATGGCCAACAAACACATGACGAAAATGCTCATTTCCTTTAAACATTAGAGAAATGCAAATTAAAACCCCCCTGAGATATCCCCTAACTCCAGTGATCAGCGCACATCACAGAGTCCCAGAGCTACAGATGCTGGTGTGGATGTGGACAGAAGGGAACACTTCCACACTGCTGCTGGGACTGCAGACTAAGAATATGTTTACATTACCAAGATTTTAAGAAAAGACTGGAAGTCTTCAAGGCCCCAAATAAAGTAGGATCTTGAATCCTGAGTGGAAACTTGCCGTGAAACTGGGCGCTGGCCCCAAAGTGTTATGCAATCCCTGGTGACTTCGAGCCTCTTTGCAAAACAAAACAAACACACAAAAAACAAAATGGAAGACCCCGACCTGCAAAAGGGAACAGCCGGAAGAGAGAGGCTTTATAAACCCAGGACTTTGTGAGGTCTCATCCTCAGTGTACAAACAAACAACAAAATGATAACCTCAACGTCATCGTCACTTGCCCTGGAGACTACATGCAACAAATAAAAGCCAAATAATTTTTTTCCCTGCCTTCATGAAGAAAAATTGTCCAACGTTAAAAATATATATGCCAGTAAGGGCTCCTAAATGAGTTCTAAAAAGCATGAAAAGGAAAACATTGACAAATTTTACATAAAATATAAAAACTTACTTTATCAAAAATAAACTACTAACAAAAATAGTAAAGAGTAAAAAAAGGCTGGAAGAGTTATTTACCACATATATAACAATTATAAGACTCCTAGCATCAGTAATAAAAACGAATTACCTAAGAGAATAATGGCCAAAAAACATAAAACGCATATTTTGCTAAAAAATAAAAACGTATCAGTCAAAATATAAATAAATAGCAAAGATGGTAAATTTCATTAGTAATCAGGGAAAACAAATCGCAAATCACAATGAGATAGCATCTTACTCCTCCTAAATTGGCAATAAAATTAAATGCCAGACAATTCCAAAGTTCGACAGAAATGCGGAAAAATGAGAAGCCTAGAATTCTGGTGGTAGAAGTGGAAACTGGCACAGTTACTTTGGAGAGCAATCTAACATTATCTATAAAATATTAAGAGGCAGACACAAAGAGAATAAGCAATTTTGCTTCTAGGCAAACTTTGCTTGGAGTGTCAGAAGAAATATATACAAGGAATCTCCTGTCTACATGGTTTGTGATAATAAACTTGAATCCATCCATATAAAAACAGAGCAAAAAGTTAGGAACGGATGCTAAAGGGAGTATTATACAACACTACACATGATTAATCAAATCTATATGTATCGCCATGAATTAATTTCACAAACAAAATGTTGGATGAAGAAAAGTAAGTGATGAAATAAATTTAGGGTGATACTTGAATAAAGTTCAAGACCCTGTACACCTATTTAAGCATGAATAGAGAATGTGGGCTCACCTGGAATTTAGGGCTTATGCCTTTATAAGAAGGTTTTATTTTTTATATGGTGATAACACTCATATTTATGATATTATCCTTCATAAATATTTCCTACTCATGATGTATTACATAATGTTTTTTTCCAAAAAGGACTTGAAAGGCACACACTAGCTTAGGCCCTACGCAGGGTGAGAAGCACCAAGTGCTCACCAGGTGGAGAGAACGTTTCAGCTCCATCGTAATCTTACGGGACCACTGATGTATGTGCAATCCGTCCTTGACCAAAACAGTGTGTGGTGTGTGGCTGTGTATGCATTCACAAATTATTTTTAGGGAGAAAAAGTCATTTCAAATATGAATAGCAGAAATGGAGTTTGAACTCTGGGTCTTTGTCATCCCATTAATAGAAAAGAACACAAGAAAATGCATCTTGAGGCCAGAAATACCCCCTTTCCACAGCACCTGACATATAGAATTCCGTACAGAGGAGGGCTCAGTTCTCGAAGGACAAAAACACCCCACTGCAGGCCGAATCCCCATTCCTGGCATTTCTATATGTGAATGGAGAGTCTTTTAGTTGTAAGTGACAGAACAGAAAACAGCTCAAACTGTTTTAAGCCCACAGGAAACACTTGTCTCGTGTACCTTGAAAACCCAGCAGTGCTCTGGCTCAGATACAGCTGGGTCCAGAAGCTGGGACGATGCCAGTGGAATCAATCTGCTCTAACTCTATGAACTTAAACCATATAAAAACCTTTGTCTGTTTGAGCTTTGCTTTCATGCAGCCTTTTTATTTAAGGGGAGTCTGGCAGCTCCAGACTCATGCAATTATTACAATAAATAGTCACTTTGGAAAAAGATCACCCATTTCAATGGCTGCAGGTACTAAGATGGGACAGTGACCTTCAAATGAACTGTCTTTGAAATTGGCTCCTGACCTCTGCAAGTAGACCCCTCACTGAATGTTGATTCTGTTGTTATTTTACTCAACACACTCCCTGACCACAGACACCTGCTATGTTTCAGGAGCTCCATTACAAAGGTGCATAGTCAGTATGTTGCTCACGTTTGCAGGATACAAACAGGTAAGTCATGGACACAGGAAGGTAGGGAAGGACCCCAGTGGGGGCATGAACACTACAGATACACTGGGGCAGGACATGTTATAGCCACCCAGATAAAGGAACTTTAAGCTCACCCAGTCTTTGTTGTTACCTTGTGACACTCATGTTTGCCCACTGGCGTGATTAGACGTGGGCTGTGCCTGCACACGGCTTCCACACACAGGGGCAATAGCTCTGCCTCGAAGGCCTGTTTGTCTTTTCTCGAGGCAAATCAGTACTTGGAACTTAAAAAATAATTTTTTCAAAATACTTCTCTAATGTATATGAATTTATTTCACATTTTATTCATTATTTATTTTATATTAATGAATCATTTCGTTATTTCCCTGGGTGAGCAGAATTTTCCAGCAGTTGAAGATCTGAATAATGCAGAGATAACTAATTATGTTTTTTTTTAGCATACACATTTCAGATGCAGAAAAATTCTTACCAAGGGAAAATGAAAACCAAACATTTTAAATTGCTATTGTCTAGAAGTTGTGATGGTAAAATGCTCTACATTAGTTTGAAAATTAATCACTAGGCTGGAGGGAAAAGTGTTAAAATAAGTCATGATCTCTCTGTTAAGCCAATGGCACACAAGGCAAGTCAGACGACCCAAACCCTTAACCTGGCCACTCACTGTTTAAAGGGTGAAGAATGACCTAAGCCCTTAGTTTCTCAGCCCAGTCCCTTCATTTCTAAAATAAAGTTTTAAGTTCTGATAACTGAGAGATTTATGAGTGCACAAAATTAATTTCAAAATAAGACTGACAATGTGTATTTCATTACAATAAATAATTCCTGTAATTTAAAAAAATTTATCCTCATGCTAGATGATGAAATCAACCAAGAAACATACCTTATCTTAAACAGGTCACAGAAAATTGAGGCATATGTATATATATAAAATATTATATCATAGAATAAAAATGAAAGTGGAAAACAAACCCAGCAATTCCGATGCTTGGAATACTGCATGTTTTCATGCTCATATGTATAATTCCATAGTTTATAATTATAATTTTCTGTCCCAGTGGGTGTTATCAGGAGTGATATTCAAAATTCTTCACCCCTGGAAGGGCACACAGTGAGACTTATCCGAATGGACACAGACTGTTAACAGCCAGTGTGACAGACAGAGTCCTCAGTGAAATCAGAGTTCAGATGTCTAGAAAACTATTCTGTCAACTGCGTCTTGACACTTTGCTGGACAGCACCCCGTGAAACATTATGGAGAGTGTCACACGTGGCAGGTGGGTATGTGGGAGCAGCCCCAAGCATACAGCCCAGACAAATTTTGTTCGAGTTTTACTTAATTTGCATTCTGGGTGATTAGCCTTGACAAAAACTGCTTCCATTCTCAGCTGCTGAAAATGTGCTATCACCTGTCCAGTTGCCTCTCCGTCCACCTGAGGGGACGAGATCGTTGCAAAGTGTCAGTGGACAGAAGCACGTCGAGGAATGGGAGAGTTGCTGCTTCGTGCCTCTTTCTGGAAATGTGCTTCTTTCCATGTCAGCCTTACCCTTCAGGACAGCCTCGAGGGAAGGAGCGGTGTCACTCACCGCCACCCGCGCTGTGCACAGGGGAACCTCAGTGAGATGGTGTGTCCAGGCCTTCATCACCTCTCACCTGGACAAGAGCGAAAGCCTCAGACCTGGGCTCGCTTTGTCCGCACTTGTTCCCAACAGTGCTTTTCCCATGGAGCTATCACAGGAATCTGTTAAAAATATTCATGAAATCCTGTCATCCCCGCCAAAGACTTCCTGTCACACCCTGCGACAGAAATCTGAAGTTCCCAGGCTCTGTGGAGCCTCAGCACCACCTGCCTTCCCACCTCACCGCTGCCACGCTGCTCCTTACCACCAAGGTCCAGCCTCCCTGGGCTCCTGCCTCTCAGCCCACCGAGCTGCTTCCCACTCACCTGTGGCCCTCCCACAGTCTGTCTTCTCTTGAGAGAATGCTTTTCTCTGCCTTCTCTGCTCGGGTGGTTCTTTGTCACCCCTCAGATCACTTATTCACGGAAGCCACCCTCGGTCGCCCTTCTAAAGTGTTCTTGCCCCAGCACCTGCCACTTTCTTGCAAATGCCCTATTTATTTCTTTCATAGCACTAATCATGACTTTTTTTTATTTGCATTTAGAAAATTTACTTTTAAAATTCTTATTCATCAAGACAGTTAGACAAAAAGTTCCCAATAAACTAAAGTCTTCATAAAAATGCCTGGTTCAATGTTACACAGAATTGGCATAAACAATTAAGACTTAGTTGTCTTGAGAAGAGATGGACTTTTGACTTTAATTTTCAAAATAGATTTTGTGATCATTTTTCTAGGAATTACACATACAAAAATGAACATTATTTCATTAAAGAAAAACAAAACATGCAAACATACAGTGCATTCTTACAAAATACTGAAAAATATACGAATAGTCTCTTTATTGTCAAAGAAAATGATTAGTTGAAAATAAGCATGACGGATGGAAAATCACGCAACTTTTAGCAATAGAGTAAACCAACAAAACTGTTTTAGTTGTTATATGTATATGATGGAAATAAGGTTCCATTATAACTTTCTGAAAGGAGAAAGTAAATAAATTTCTGAAAGGAGGAAGATAGAACTTATAAATGCAAAATGAGAAAAATAATGTGTGAGTCGAGTGTTAGGGATATTGCTGAGTGACATTGCCGCAGAGCACAGGGCGACTCCGGGGTAAGAGCAGGAGGCTTTGATTTTCTTTCTTTCTGTTTTTTGTTTTGTTTTGTTTTGTTTGCAGTTTTTGGCCAGGGCTGAGTTCGAACTCGCCACGTCCGGCATATGGAGCTGGCGCCCTCCTCCTTTGAGCCACAGGTGCCACCTGAGGCTTTGATTTTCTTCTCTGACCATAAGAGAGATAGAGAAGGACAGTACGTGTTGCTGAGACAAGAGCACAGCTCTATCTTTTTATATTAAATTGGGGAACACACATTTGGGCAATAACACAGATGGCCACCAATTAGATCCTCTTTCAAATACACAGCTCCCATATGCAAAACACAGACTAGCAGCCTCATAAGGCCTGGAGGTGTTTCATCATCATTATCCTGGGGAATGTGGGCTGGGGATAGTGAGTTCTTAATCTATTGGCTCTATTATTCGACACAGTTTCAAATTTGAGAACTTCCATAAAATAATAACTCAAAAATGCTGTCACCCTATGAAGCTCCCCTTTGCATTAACTGTAATTCGGTTAATTTCAGTTTAGACTTCAATAAGCTCCTGGTTTTTATTAGAGTTTCTATTTTTGTCATTTGGATGTTGTGTTGTATCTTCTTAACTTTTATCTCTCCCCTTTAGGCATACCCTTTACTGTCTGCTTCCTCGCCTTACAGAGCAAGTCCTAGAGCGAGCCAGAGGCCCTGCACACAGTAGGCGGTCGGTCAGCATTTGGGATACAAGGCCGTCCATAATCCACCAGGCACTTCTACACCATGAGCACTTCCACCTCCACGTTCCAGCATCCTCAGTACAGCCTATCACTTGTCTTGGAACATTTGAACTTCTTTTCTTCAAGGAAAACGCCTTTTCTTTATCTAATCTTGCATAGCCATCTTTAGAGATTCGCTGTCAGCCTCTTCTCCCAGAGACTTCTGTGATTCCTTAGATCACATTACATGATCCTTCTCTGAGACTGTATCACCTACAGCAAAGCCTTAGTATTTGCGCACTGAGTCATGATGCCTCTCCTCTGCCAGACACAGACTTTTAAAAAATCTTCACATTCACTATATCTAGCAACATGCCTGACACGTAACAGGTGCTAAACAAAAAGGTATAAACATTGAAGAGCTTAATGAAGGAATAGGGTCACGTAAAGCAGCTAAAATAAGTGAAAGAATTAAACATGTAAGAGTAGCAGAAAATAGGACAACTTAAATACATTCCTGGGCATGTCTCCAAGTGTTTGCCACTTCTGGATGTTATTAGTGGAGGATCTGTCCTATTCTAGAGATGGAGGACCAAGAGAAATGTAAGCAGATTTACAACCTTCTGTACATTTCACATAGTTTTATTTTTTTCTTGGTAGATCCCCAGCAATTAGTCCTATAGATCAGGTTATAGATGAGTTATAGATGAAATAAACAAGGCCAAGTCTACTGTCCAAATCAAGAAACCATGGAAGTGCAAAACTGGAATTTGCACTCAAGAATTTTGGTGTAAACCATACATATATACGGCTGTCACACGCTCCCATTCCCAGCCTGGAGGGAAATCGTGGTGAATCATGGTGAATTTTTGTGTAAACCATATGCATATCTGGCTGTCACGAGCTCCTGTTCCCAGCCTGGAGGAAAATCATGGTGCATTTGGGGAATAAGCTCTATGCTAAGGCACAAAGGGTGTTCAACTTCATTTCATCTGTTCAAAGTTTTGAAAAATAACTTCAAAGACCGTTATATTGGGTGGCTTCTATCTCTCTGCTGAAGTTAAGAAGATGCAAGGGCCCAGCGCCCTGCCTCCTGCGTCATGCCACGGTGGATGTGATTTCAACAGCCTCCCTGTAGCTGTCATAGTCCTGTGCCTTGGATTCAGGGTGAGGATGCAAGTCCCCTGGGCCTGCCGCTGTTGCCTGGCTTCCCTGTGCCCATTTGGATGTTCGAAGCCTGTGTCAACAGCTTAGGGCCCTTTCTGATGGTGAGGGAGATGGGGAGGGAGAGACCTTGAAACCTGATCTACTTACTTCTTTTCCTAAGCTCTCTTCATAAGAGAGAAAAAGGAAATTCAAATTTAAAACTAATAGGCATGAATATTTTTTCTGATCAGAGAAGTTCATCATTTTTCCTCTCTTTTTACATAGAAAACGTATCTCATTGATGAAGTTTCAGATTTCTGCTTTATTAATCTACTCCAGCAACACCACTTTAGACAGGGCATCCAAAGACATCTGGTGACTTTTTCAGAATCTCATTTCTGTTTCTTACCAAACTGCCCCTCTCAGCAATTCTAAGGGACACTAATGTTTCATCCCCTAAATAAAAAGCAGATGGTCATTAGAACGGTGAGAATTCAGTGGCTGGGTCAACCACAGAACAAAGCAATTTCAAGGAGAGTATATTAGATCTCTGAAAATTTCTTCCTTAATGCTTTGTGCAATTGAGTTTGTAAAGCTTAAGACTGAGCCCAGCAACAGAAATGCTTTCTAATACCCCCTCATCAGCCCACGCGCCAGCTAGCCACTCATTCATTCACTGATTCATTCATTCAAGAAAAGCTCATTCGTGATCTCTCCACCATATTTGGAGAACAGTGCCAATATTTGTTCTCGGTTGCTGAAATGTAAATATAGCAAAAGAAGGTCTCTCTCAGAAAAGGAAGTTAAGGGAGACAGAATATACATACATTTTTGCAGGTATTAGGATTAAAATACTTTGAGGGTGCAGTGAGATCACACAGAGAGAGACAGACATTAGCTGGATAGGACACCAGAAAAGGGCCTACACAGAGGGTGGGGCGTGTGAAATGAAGCCACAGGAAGTTTTACTAAATGCTGACAGCCCTGCCTGCCAGAGCACAAGCCACGGGTGGGCACACTTTGTGTGACACAAGGTGGGGACACAAAAAATGTAGCACTTTGTATTGAAATGTCCTTTTCTTTTCTTACTTTCTTTTTTTTTTTTTTTTTTTGCAGTTTTTGGCCGTGGCTGGGTTTGAACCCGCCACCTCCTACATATGGGGCCGGCGTCCTACTCCTTTGAGCCACAGGCGCTGCCCTGAAATGTCCTTTTCTTTACTTGAAGTTTCTGATAATAGCCAATGTCAGGAAGTCTCTTATGGGAAAAAGAAGTAAAAACAAAGTAGAAACACGTGGATACAGACAGCCTGAAACGATGTGCTTGTTAGGCGACTCCCCGGTGGTTACCTTGGGTAAGTCAGCCTCTCTGAGAATGTTTATCACTAGATGCATAGAAATATTTTCAAGTCATAAGAGTTTAAGCAGTAGTAACAACGCCTGGGATAATACCTTCTACCAGGCAAGGGGCTATTGGTAAGCGTGTTTGCATTTATCAGCACATATCTCTAAACCAATTAATCTTCCCGACAATCCTATTATGTCAATACTCTTAATTTTCTGATATTCAAAATAATAATAAATGCTAGCAGTCTCAATTTTTTGGACGTAAGAAAGACTTGGTGGTGGGGGGTGTTAAAAATTCCATTTCATGGACTGCCTCTATTTCTAAGAATTCGATTTACTAACTCTGTGGTTATCTGCTTTGCCTGATCTTTAGAATTACCCGGAAAGCATCTCGAGTGACTAGACATTATCTCCACTGAGATAAATTCAATCCCAATATCTGTGAGTTAGGTGCTGCTTCTGGTTTAAACGTCTACCTAAAGGATTCTACCCATGGCCTTGACAGAGAACCCCACTTTCAACCTGTTCATACAGCTCCCAGGTTGAGTCTGACTCACGCTGAAAACCCCTGTGTGTGAGCTACAGGTGAAGAATGAAGAGGGGTGATGAATCGTGGACACAAATATAATGACCTCTAACGACTGAGGGGAACACATCCCCAAGACAGGAAAATAGAATTGGCTGCGGAACCACTAGACAAAGGTAACTTGACAGGTAAGGCGGTTTTAGAGTATTTATGGGAGCGACTTGAGCCAGTGTTTGCAAATTTAGGACAGATTATTTTTTTTTAACCTACATACCATGAATGAAATTCAAATCACTGGAATCAAGGATTGGCTAAGAAGTAAAATAAAGTTCTTGATAAAAGCTGGAAATCCCGTCACTTGTAGATATAGGCAGTGGTTCCTGGAGCAGGCAGAAGGGCACGGAGACAGCACTGAGCAATAAAGCCACAGGAGGCCAGCTTCCGGGTTGATCTTAATTAACATTTTTATTAAAAATCACAGAAAAGAGATTAAACGGAAACAGAAGCAAAGGAAGAGAGACCCGCTGTTGGTACTTAAAGTGCCAAACATAGGTTAGAAGAATGGAAAAAACACAAACATGACTAAAAAGGCTAAGTAAGATTTAATAAAAAGAAAAAAATGTTTCATCATTTCATCAAACAGCACAGAAGAAAGGGGGTATCCTGCAAATATAAGGAGTGGCCACAGAAATAAAGAAAAGTCAGTCTTTGCCTGGGAAATACAAAAATCTGAGAATCTGAGCATTCTGGTCCATTCAGCTTTATCTTCTTTCTTTCTTGACTTGGGTACTTTGAATCTGAGAAAGGAAGGGCCCGACACACATCTGGCTTTAAATTAACATCCTGCCCGTGTGTTAATGCAGAGCAACCTTTAAAGCTGGGTGCTAGAAGTCCCCTTTATATATGTGAGAAAACTGAAGGCCTGCACTTGACCCACAACAGCGACCCAGCAAGTTTGTCCTTTGCATTAGAAACTGGAGTTAGAATTTCAACCCTTCCGCCCAGCCACCATGTGACAATAGACTCACCACACTCACTACCACACACACCACTTACATGAGCTTCAGTTTCCTCAGGAAGAAAACAAGAACGGTGATAAACGGCTGCTAGGACCCATGGGGCCAGGTCCATGAAGCCACTTTCTCCTGTTATGAACTCTTGGCTATGTTAATCAGTTTGATGAAAATAGTTCAGATTGTATATGAAACCAGCACATATTACCCCTTGATTGCACTAACATATGATTCAATACATTAGCTATGATTCAATAATAATAATAATAATAATAATAAAAGTTGGATATAAAACAAACAAAAAAAAGAGTCCAATGAAACTGAAGAAACTTCGCAGTACGCGTTCATAAGCTCACAAGCAAAAACCCACCACTTGTATATTACTAAATTTGCTTGATCACCTGTCTGCCCGTTTATCCGTCACTCTGATTACTCATCAATCTACCTAGTATTTTATGTACTTTCTAGTAATGTGCAGATATTGGTACACTTTCCCCTACAGATCTGAAGTTGGTTTTAAGTTGGCAAAGAACTTTAAAAATGTGTGGATCATCATTAACATTATGCTCATTACTGTAATAATAACTTCCTCTCACGTCCTCTGTCGCATTGAGTGGTAGCCTGGCTTCACCGCCTGTGTCCGGCTGTGACCGTAGCTGCGTGCTCTGCTTTGTTGATGGATTCTGCTTAGCAACAATCCCCCAACCCCCCAAAAAGCTCCAGCCCACACCACTCTCTCTTTTTGGCCTGCCCAGGAGCCTTTTCTCTCAGGAGGACATAACTGCTTTGTGGTCTCAGCCACCCCCCCCCCCAATCCATTCGCCTCATCTTCACTCCAGTCACTTTTTCCATACCCAAACATTTCCCAAAACCTGGCAGGGATAATGTATGTCCCATATGGGGAATTGAGGAGAACATTCCCTCAAAGCCTAGGGTCAAAAGGAAGAGTCACATATTTACCCTGTATTGTGTCAGCTGACTTACATTTTATTCTACGATATGTAGAAAGTAATATATTTATATGTTATAGGTAGCATGTACATAGGCATTAGTTAGTTATATATTGTGGAATATATGAAATTATTTATATATTGTATTTGTGTTATAAAATGTTAATATCATAGGTTAGGTATAGATGTTCAAATGTACGTGAAGAATACAGGTAGAATCGTGTCATTTATAGTGAGTGTGTCTATTAACCTCACATTTTTACATTTCTTTAGATGACAGTAGGTGAATTCAGTCGTTATCTTCATTTCAGTGAAATGTTGAAAATGAAAAACAAAATCAACAAAGACTTGCTCAATCTTCAAAGCAGCAGAATAGAATTGGCCAGTGCGTCTGCATCTGTGAGAACCCACTTACCCCGGAAGGTGGGAAGCTCTGAACCTCTAGGAGCCGATGGTATGATGTGAGCGTTTCCTGGTCAGCGAGGAGAGGTGGCCGCTGACCGCCGTCCTCATTCAGCCTCCCCATGAATCCGTCATCTGACTAAGGAGGGAGACAGAGCGTCACCTGGAAATGCAAATCCCAGGCTGGGCAGAGTTGCCGCAGAGTAGAGAGGACGGTCGAGTCTGGCAGGAGCCCCTGATCCACACGCTGACATCTGGCTCGGCTCCCTGCAGCCTTCACGAAACAGGCGTCAACTCCCCTGAAGCTTTCCTTGCGTTGGCAATGTCACCAGAAACGAGCCACAAAGCAAAATATTAACATTTCGCACATTAGGCAGGTCACACTGTGTGAGTTCTGGGGGAAAAGTGCCTCTGTTTCCCCAGAGCCCGAGCTGATGACACGGCCTTTTGCTCAGCTCATTACCAGCCCTGCGATGGCTTCTCCCAGAAGGAGGTGTTGACTTCTCTTGGTATTGAGAAGATGCTCCAAAGAACAAAAGAATAAAATCGAGTGAAAAACGGCCTCTGCGGGAATGAAGCGCTTGTGTTCAGAGACGTCTGAACCGGTGGAGCCTTGAACAGGTGTGTCCCACAAAGATCTCCGCACAAGCGGTGCCTTTGCCGTGAGCACCTGGGCATCTGGGACGGAGCAGAAGGTGGGCAGGTGACTGCCAGATCTCAGGGTGGTGACACCTCCCCAGAGGAAGGCTGGAGCTGAGGAAACACTCATGCATATTGACACAGTCACAGTGAGCTCAGATCTTCCTGGCCCTGTCAAGCCGGAGGATACCACCTCCTCTAAGGAGGAGATTCGCAACTGATAAGAGACCATGTGGCTCCCTTTGTGAAGCTGAACCCTGAAGCAAATCTGCTTCCTCTCCCTGCAGTGCTTAACTCATCAGAGACAAGTTCATGGTGGGCACCTGCTACAAGGGCAGGAGCCGGGCATTCGCTGACGGGCCTGACCCGTGACTATTGGTTTACCGATACGTCTCATCCCCTCTGAACCAGTTCAAGACAAAGGCTATCACCCTGCCCCCCTTCACAGGCTTACCAAGGGGAATCATTTTGTTTCAGTTCATGCCACATTAGTGACCTGTAGGACGCAGGATTAAAATTCACATCCGTCAAATTCTAAAGCTTGCACTTTTCCCAATATTTCACCGCTTGCGAAAATATGTTTATTAATTACCACGCGTTATATGTTCTAGGAAGATGCATTTCAGAGCATCTTCTCAAACTTTAACAGGCACACACATCGTCACCGGGAAACCTTGTTAAATGCAGAGTCTGATTTAGCCCATGATCAGGCATGTTGCCCTGGTAACACCACATGGGGAGCATGGAGGTGTGAAGCATAGAATCTAAACAAGGAAGAATCCAGGTTGAGTCCCTGTAGACACAGTCCCCGAGACGTTCTGCATCAAATAGTGCTCAGGCTCACTGATTTTTAGTCACCATTAATAATCATGTTTGAATTTATTTTCTCAGTGAGCACATTTAATGTCACTTTATTCAACCCATCAACAAAGATTCATTGGCTATCTAGAAAGATAGTCATAGCTAACATTTGAATAAGATCAAACATAAGAAAACATATTTTTTTATGTTTGATCCTATTCAACTCGCTCAAGAAGTAAAGAAGACTAAGTAGGTACAGTTACTGATCTGACCTTAAGGTATGGGATTAAGGTTCAGAGAGACGAGGGAACACACAGCTGGCTTGTAACACACATTGTATTAGAAAAGTCGGTTTTTCTGCCTTTCAATATTATGTACCAAGGCATGATGGGAAAGACCTTGATGGTGGGTGGATCAGTTTCTAGGGCTGTCACAGACTAGCACATTCTGAGTTGTTTCAACAACAGAAATTTATCGTCTCATGATCCAAAAGGCTAGAGCTCTGATAATAAGCTATTGGCCGGGTTGGGCATCCCGAGGCTGTGGTGGAGAAGTCGCCTCACCCTCAACAGCTTCTGATAGTTTGTTCTTTGGTTTACAGACTAGTCACCACGATCTCTTTGTGTAAACCCTTCATGTAATTACACTCCCTTCATGTTTACGTGGCATTCACCCCATGGGTGTGTCTGTTTCCAGATTTCAATTTATTGTACAAGTACCCATCACATGGGGCTGGGCTCACCCTACTAAAACATGCCATCGTCTTAACTGATTACAACAACAACAGCCTTGTTTCCAAATAAGGTTACATTTGAGGTACAGAGAGTTGAGTTACATCTTCAACATGAGAATATTGAAGAAACACAATTCAATCCACCGCAGGAGGTGTGTCCTGACCCCTTCTGGGGATTGGTTAAGATGTTCTTGGGCAGATAACGTGGTACACCTTCAGATCACCACCCAGAAAGGTGGGGAATGACGGGTTTCCAGTGAGGCTGGTGGAATCCTCAGGAGGAGGCAGCATCCCCTGGGGAGTGCCAGGACACTATCAACCGGAGTGCTGGCCACCCAGGTTATCCGTAGGGTACGAGTAAGATTTAGAGAGACAGAGAAAGGAAGAACATCCCAGGCATTAGGAACAGTGTTCTGCCAAAGAAGGAAATAAAAGCAACCTGAGGAAACGGAAAACACATCATTTTTTTCCAAACCGTAAAACAAGAAATCAAAATTATAATCAAGTCACATTTGTTTTACGTTTCTATCTGGAGACAGGACTACAACATCCTCTACGTCTTGCTTTAGTTTGTAAAATGGAATTATTAACTCCAAAGTCATAGGAGTTGTCTTTCATTCTTCGTATTTTCTAAACATAAAAATAATGCACATCGAGTCATGTGTATAACGTTTTAACATGTGTATAGGTCTGGGTAATGCTTCTAAAAATTGAAAAACCAGCCATAATGTGAAGCAAGGAGGAACAGACACCGTTATTTCATCCTGGTGTCCAGGTGACCTGATTGCTCTGCTGGCACATGGTAGCTAATCTTCTGTTAGATTAAAACGAACCCAGTTTCTGTTTATAGGCCAATGGATTTCAGAGGGCAGGTCATCGTTTTAGTTGACAGAGGATTCTCAGACTCTCTCAAGAGGATTCATTTAAATTCTTCCAGACAGTCTCAGAACTTATGGTTCTGTGTGGGAAAATGACTCTTTCTCGGTCAGGAGAATGACATCTTTGGGGAATTGTCTTTGAAAGGATGTAGTCACCAAAATTCACAAAGAAAGAAATGTTCACACCCTGAACAGGGATTATCTCACAAGATAAATAGCCATCCCCTGGTTCAGACAGAAATGCATTTTGACAAGGTCAAAGACTCTCTTCTCATTGCTGAGTCCCTGTTCCCCGGGACACGCGCCGCTCCTTGTCTGGGTAGCAGAGCTGAGGGACTGCTGGAGAAAGAACTCATTAATTCTGTCAATAGCCATTCTTCCCCTCTTAGTTTTTATAGACTGTCTTAAGTAAAAGATGAGCTTTTCTTCATGTTCTTATTCCGTTCACAGAATGACTTAAAAAATGGGCTTTTCTATTTTCAGCTCGTATCATCCTCTTCATCTGATATTCACAGGCACCATAAATCTTTCCCCCCAACTCCTCCCGAAGACTAATCAATTTCTCCCCAGGGTCACCTGTAATCATATGGGTTATAGATCTCTCTCATCACTTCGAATGCAATATGCTTTCTAGCCTTTCCTCAGTTGTTTCTAACTTCTCCTCAACTGACAGCTTTCAACATGACTCTTGTCCCCGTCCCCTGCATCCCCTCTGCCTACTTCATCCTACTCTGGGATGGACAACCCCTCCCCCATACATGTTCTACCACTCCCCGTTGCCAGGACAATAGCGGGCACTGCCAGGGGCTCACAACACCCTCTCCTGCTAAACTTGAATGTGGTCAACAGGAATGTCTTTTCCAATGACACAATTACCCCAGAAGATTTGCATGGACAGAAAGATAAAGGTGGGAGAATGGTGAGGGTAGAAATCAGGATTTATATAACATTGAGGAAGACACACATTTCAAATGTAGAAGACACCCACTGAGGGTTAAATCACAGGACAAGAGTTTGACAGTCAAATCCAAAGGTCTTATTCTCTAGTGTGTTTTAGCTATTGACTATGGACAAGACGGTGTCCTAAGAGTTTTACAGATAAATTCTCACCTTCCCCAGGAATGTAACAGAATATTCCTGCTCCCAGTTTTTAGAGGAGGAGCCTTCATCCGACATCATTTAATGACCTCGACCAATTTATACGAGTGAACCAAGTGCAGGGTTCTTTCCACCAGGCCACCGTGGGAAAGTGGGCGATAACTGGGTCAGTGCACATTTTCCTGCTCTCCTGCCAGGAGCTCTTCAGCCTTCTTGCTAACATTTTGAAGACTTTATTTTTCTCATGTCCTCTTAAATTGTTAAAAAATATTTAGTCAAATCAACTAAAATGAATTATGCACTTGAGAACAGGGTAGGGGAAAAAGTGATAGTTTCTGATGAAATTATATTAATGGGAACCTGGAATTTGAACTAGAGAAGCTACTTTAACTGCTCATCAAGTTTCAAGGTGAACAACGCACCTTCCACATGGAGTGGAATCTTCTTCTTCATTTACAGGCAAACCTGTAGAAATCATGCTTGATCAATCATGCCCTATTCAATCTTAGCTCCTTCCAATTGACTTTGGTAATTGAGGGCCTCCATTATTTTCCTCAATAGCGCAGAGAAGTTTGACATAAAACTTTACCCCATGATTCTTAGGCAACTTTTTGAACATCAGTTTCGATAAGGAACCTCATAAACTTTAAAGCAGCAGCAGAAGCCACCACTGACTTCAATGAAGAACACACGGGCCAGAGTCCTCCGTAAGTCAATAAGTATTTATTGTCTGCCTGTATGTGCCAGGCATTGTTCTATGTCCCAGGAACACAGGAGTGAGTGGGGTCTCCAGTGTCATATTTCAGGAAGGTGAGGGACAGATATTAAAACAGTGACAGAATGAATACACAAAAATACGCTGTATATTAGCAGGTAAGAAATATTTTGATTAAAAAGTGAAAGTAGATTAAGACAAAGAGGATGAGGAACTCTGGGCTGTGGGGATCTTTACGATTTTAAAGAGGGTAGTCTGGGCAGGCCTGTTGAGAAGATGCTGTTTGAGTGATGTCGTGAAGCTCAGTTGAGTTACATGGTCTTGGAGGAAACATTGTCAAAATTGCTCTCCTAGGCCAGGGAGGACTGGAGTGCCCCTGAGAGGGACACATTGGGGTTTCGGGGTGTGTGACAAGAGAAACCCAGTAGTGTGTGGCAAGCAGGTGTACTGGAAATACACCTGTCACCCAGACAGGTAAATAGCCACAACGAAGTGGTGAGAAAGGAATTTCAGGCACAAAGAAAATCAGAGTTCTTGGCACGTCTGGAGAAGCTGTGCCAATGTCAGGCCTGAACGGTGAGCCACCTAGCTTCATGCCAGGCTATCAGGACTGCCGTGACAGGGGGACCAAGGCCCATCCGAATCTAAGGCGTTGGGTGACTCTCCCACTGCGTCACCACGTGGTCTCACCTCCATGTGCACATCTCTGCCATTTCTCTGAGCATCCGAATCTGTTCTCCTCATGAGGACGTCAGTCGTGTTGGGCTCCAACAGACAAATGTGGGGAAGGGATACAGTTCAGTCCATGGCACTGGCTTAAATAGCAACAAGTGAGTCAGGTACACACAAGCGGACAGATGATCACGGTGGGGCAGTCATGAATTAAACTCATAATGAGAGGTCAGGAAGTCAGATTTTAGCCTGAAATTTTCAGGCCGGCAAAGGTGAATTGATGAGGATTTTTGGTGGCAAAAGTAACCTAAGGGCCCCCGAGAGCTGCCTTCCTGCTCCCAGCCATGGGGTAACTGTATGGTCCACATCCCCTCTCTCGTCCTGGGCAAGGGGTGACATTGGGGCAGCCGCAGTGAAGCTGATGCCCGTGTAGGCCAGGGGCTCTGGACTTGAGCGCACAGAGTGGCATCAGTCGGGGCATCCTGGGAGCTGTGGCCACGAGCACCTGCTGGCCCTCTCTGAGGCACCTCCCTGCAGGGTTCCAGCCAGCCCACCAGTCAGCACAGAGGCCCAGGGTGGAAGGGTGTGTGTACGGCCTGAGTCACGGTGCTCCCGTGGGGAGTCCAGGGCCCTGGGTCTCTCTCCCTATCTCTTCTCCACATGTGGGGTTCCCCAGGCACCTTCTGGTCTTAGAGAGTGGAGCTCCCCACCCCCAGGTCCTTCACTCTGAGCATCTCCTATGTCTGCCATGATGATCCACAATTTTTTCTCTTAGAGAGTCCATCCCTCGGGGGCATCTATGTGCAGTTTTTGATCCTCTCTCGAACAGGGCACGTGCAGGCTGCCATGTTGCCCCTCCCTCTAGGACCTCAATTTGGGGGACGTTTGTGTGCCGCCTGTAGCAGCTCTGTCCCCAAGGCAGACAGGGCCATGTTCTCTGCTGATTCAGGGGATACTTTTTTCAATACTGTCACCATCCCCCTTCTAGCAATTTGCATAAGGATGAGGAGGTGGGAGACTTTGATGTTCTCCAGATGACCCCTTGTGGCAGCTAGTCCGTCATGTGGGACACAGCCTTGCCCCTTGGCGCCATCCTGGGATCCTCTTACCTGGTACCTGTGCAGGAGCAACACCAGCTCCCGTGCAGGAAATACACCGGGCAAGACCCACATTTTGCCTTCTACATGAAGGTCTGGGCACTGTGGCGATCTCTTTGTTCCAGATTTTCTCTGAGTCCAGAGGCACCCACAACACCATTCAGTATTTGTTTCCCAGACCCAGGCAACAGTTCCTGTCTTTTCAAGTCAACTGGGTGCACAGTTCCAAAGATTTGTATTTCACGTGGGAACTGAGAACGGCTCTCCGGCCTCAATCAGGAGCCGCATGATCCATTCCAGCTATTGTGAGAATTTGTCCAAATAGGTACAAATCTCTAATTCTTAAGGTCATTAGAATAACCTCCTTGTTCCCACTGATGGATCTTACGATTAGTAAACATAAACTTTATGAAATAAATTTTACTAACAAATACAAGTGTTTTTCCTTTCATTCATTGGGGTCCCACCCACTTCTCATTAAAACCCATAGACTTCTTCGGCTGTGCTTCAAATGTCAGTCCCACAGCCTCCTAATTTTACTATGTATAAAATGTAACACCCCAAGAGGTGATGGGACTTCCAAGATGTCACACACCATAGATTTTAAGTTAGTTCCCAGAGGAAGTTGTTTTTGGTTTTTTTTTTCCTGTTTTTCTTCATTTTGTTTTGAAATAAAAAATGCCTTGCTTATTTACACTTCATGGGAAAAGATCATTAGCATTTTGTATTTTTTGGTAGGCTTTTCTTCTTCCCTGGGAATTATTTTACATCTGAAAGGGTATTATTTTGCAAGGAATAATGAGAAACATTTCAGGAAGCCTTCTTTTTCCTCTACAGCTCAGCTCCCACCCCAGCCCACATATGCAAAGGGGGTGTGATTAGAGGCCAAGAAGCCCGTGCAGACTTAGTGGGCATTTTATTTCCAGCCTCCGAGTCACCTGCATTCCAGTAGTAACATCCCTTCCTGCCTGTCCTGTCTGTGAAAGGCAGGCATTGTCACTGGCTCCAGAAGCCAACATGGCAACTTCCATTAGAGAATGTTCTCCAAATGGATACAATTGAACATAAAAATTGGATTTACACACTCGGGTTTCAGGAACAGTGAGGACAAACACAATGAAACACTCACGCTCACAAAATTATGTAGGACTGCACATACAAATCAGCTCTCCCTGAATCTGGGAAAATGAGGTTGCATTTCTTCGGAATTTACCGCACACTCCACGCTGGGTAACTCCAGCAAATCATGGTCGCCATGCTTAGCTAAAAAAATATGAAACGCTGGCAGGTCCAGCTCCCCCTCCTCACAGGGGGCCTTTTGAAGGTAGTGTATTTACAGTGTTTAAAATGTAATGCAAATGAGCTCTCTAAATTTTTTCCCATTGGTGTAGGGGGGATAAATCACACCCTTTGGCATTTGCATTGATACAACAGGCACACACCACGCAGCACAAATAACCTCATTTCCATAAAACGGCCTTTTAAAATTAGAAAATGTATAATTCATTTGGGGTGGTTATTACTGCTTTGGGGAGGGATTTAGACTTGTATTTAAATGCAAATAGTTGTATTTTTTTCCTCCCAGTTACACATAGGAAGCCACAAAATTTAGGAACTCCGAGTCATGCCCTGTTCTTAACGATGACTTCCAGGTAGGAATGCCCGTGAGCAAAGGCTCGTGTTTCGCTCCTGGCAGTCTGCAGCAGGCTCGCGAGCCCTGAATTCGGCCCTCCATACTCCACAAGGGAGACGTCTCAGTTTCCAGATGAGGAAAGTGAGGCCCTTCTCAGGATTCCACATTCAATGAGGGGCACAGCCGGGGCTTGCACACTGGAGGGAAGGGAGATGGGCGTCGCCACCTGGAGAGAGTGAGCAATGGGCCCCAGGCAGGTGGGGAAGAGGAAAATGGGAGGGAACCCAGCAGACAGAAGAGTTTTAGAAGAGCGGGACATATCTAGAAAGGAAGGGCCGGGCCCACTGTCAGACAAGGATGCTCAGTCTCTGAGCCTCTCTGTGCCAAGCTTCAGCTCCCAGATGCTTAAGGAACAAAGGGAAGCAGGACCCTTGCGGTGATTCACTCGCCCCCCAGCCTGGTTTTTCTGCTCAGCTGTGCTGCCTGCGTCCCTCTAGGTGAGGAAATGCCTCTGCGTCCTCCCCTGAAGCATGTGGCTCCTGTCTGGTCAACACTGTGGCCACACAAAAGAGCCTTGTCTCTGGCTTCTGGGTCTTTTTAGATCCTAGGAAGCTCTTACTTTGTCCTTGTGCTGACTCCTCATTACCCTACCTCTTCCCTCATCATTCCTACTCACTTTTCAGACCGATGCCAATGCAGGAGCCTTCAGGACGACTTTCCTGAAATCACCTTCACCACCAAGCAATCTAGACAGCTCTGATCTCTCAGCCTCTGCAATTCAAAGAGAGCCCTGTGACTGTAGCTTTGAAAGGTCTGCCTCACAGCAGAGGGCTGGGGATCTTGAAAGCAAGAGTCCTCATGCTCATCTCTGTGTCCCCGACAGGTGCTACGGAGAGGGACATAGGGAAGGAAAACCTTCTATACCTGATTGTGGAATTCCACTTCTGCTGACACTCTCTGTGTGACTTTGGACAATGACTCAAGAGCTCTGAATCTCAATTTACTCTTCTGCAAAATGGAGCCAGGCAGGGATAGAGTGAGTAACATACAGCAGACAAGAGGTCTCAACAAATGATAGCCACTGTGATGGCCATTGCTAACCTGGAGGTGATGAGGACATGGGTGGATATACAAGACACCCATCTCAGGTGATTCTCAGGTTTCTGGACATCAGTCCAGAGTCCACTCAACTCTATTCTGTACAAACCGCTCCCGCCCCAGCCCTGGCCCCATCATGCCCCATTACCAAGCCTGTTCCCCAGAACAGAATTGTCTGTCTGGTCACCCAGGACAGAATCCGCTGGTCACCCAGGACCTCCTCTTGCCCAGCTGCAGGGTTGACCCCGACCTTAACAGCCTAGGGCAAGCCGACTCCTCCGAGCTCCCTGCTCGTCAGCAGCTGCTTCAGTCACCACTTTTCTGCCAGAGACGAATTTGAATCTACCAAGTCATCCTTTTCCTTGGTCCTGACTAAACACATACCAATTTTCCTTCCAACTCCTGATTCTCAAGAAAATATGCATTTCATCAAAAATTTAATTAAAAGTACTTGACGTAGCAGTGGAAATGGGAACTCTTTCTGGCCTGATGATAATTGGGAGTGAAAGGAAATACCTGTTAGAACTTGAACAAGACAAGACAGTTTTCTCCTCTGAATCTTCTTTCGTCATCTGAAAACTAAGGAGCAGGAGCCTGAGCGCCCCTCACCTGAGCGCGCACTGTTCCCCCGGGAGTGCAGAGTGTGGGCGGCCACGCCAGTGCCACCGTCACACTGAGTCCATGGGCCAGAGGTGCCCGACACCCCCAGGGTCACAGTGCGAGAGCGAATGAAGGATTCCCACCCATCGTCAGAACTGTCCCCTTGGGGCCACCGTAGCAGTGTGTCAACAACCCTATAAAATACTCCCTCGGTAGCGAGACGTGGAAGGCTAATTGAAATAATGGGTGGGCTGTGTTTAGAAGAGTGTTCAGCCCTGAAGTACCTGCACTTTCATGATCCGATATATAGCGAAGTATTCTTGAAGTTTCATGCTGGACTTATCAAATAGAACCAACTTTGATCTTTTTCTCTCTCCTCTCTACTCTGTCCCCCACTCTCTCTCTCTCTCTGTCTTATTCATCCTCCTTAATGCTGCTCTGCAGCGTCCCTCACCAATAAAGACCTTTTGTACAAAAAAAAAAAAAAAAAGACCCACCAACTTCTTCTTTTAAGCACCCAGTCTCCAGAAAATGCAAGGCACTCTCACTTTTTGTAACATGTCCCTCATGTTCCCAGATCAAAGCCTGTCCCCTCTCAGACCTCCAACCACTGGAGTTGGGGGACAGCAGCGTCTATGTAAAGTTCATTCGGGGGCTTCATTCCATCACTAGGCTGCTTCCATGCTTAGTTCTTGGAAGAAGATCTGAGCATGGTCCCCTCTGCCTGGAACTGCCTGGAACTCCTATTTGTGCAACAGACTTGAAAAGAGGGGGCAGCACCTGTGGCTAAGTGAGGAGGGCGCCGGCCCCATAAACTGAGGGTGGCGGGTTCAACCTGGCCCCGGTCAAACTGCAACAAAAAATAGCCAGGCATGGTGGCGGGCACCTGAAGTCCCAGCTACTCGGGAGGCTGAGGCAAGAGACTGTCCTTAGCCCAGGAGTTGGAGGTTGCTGTGAGCTGTGATGCCACGGCACTCTACCGAGGGCGACAAAATGAGACTATCTCTTTAAAAAAAAAATAATAATGCATGTAGGTTCACATTCTGAGCATCTTCCCTGTGCGAGACACCGCTCTGGAAGTTTTACAGACTTTATTATTAATTAACACAACAATACTAGAGTTACAAGGTAATTCCCCATTTTCAATATGAGGAAAGTAAGTTTTAGTGAGGTTGACACATTTGCCCATGAACACAGTGACACTGGTGATAGATCTAAGTTTAAACACGCATCTAGCTAACTCTGTTTCAGAGAAAATTAAATTATTACGTGCTACTCCCAGTTAGACTTATAATAAGCTTGGTAAGCAATTTCTTATCTTCATCAAGAGGAAGCTGTGAGATGCTTCCCGATCATCCTATAAGCATAGTAACGGGGTTTAGTTTTTTTAAAATCTTATTTGATACTACTACATATTCTTTAAGGACAGTTTTGAACTGTAATATTTAGAAGCAGATTTAACCACAGAGTTCTCTCTAGGCTCTGAGAGGTGTGTGTGTTGTGTCCACACGACCGAGGGTTCAGAGGAAGAGCAGAGATGCCAGGAAGCCTGGAGGAGACTCAGGAGCGAAGCCGGAGCCACCAGGAGCCTCCTCGGCACTGGGAGTGGGCGAGGTGAGGACCCTTGAGTATATCCATGTGTGCGAGGCGACCAGGAGTGGGGAGCCTTGGTTAGCCGCATCCACTGGCTTCCCTGGTGTCAGGACTCCCACCACGGCTCCTAGGTCAAGGCTGCCACTCTGACCACATGAGATGCCCAGGCCACCCCACTCAGCTCACCACCCACTGCACCCTGCGCCCTGCAGGCAATCAGGACCCAATGTGCTGGACCCAGCACCAAGGCGCAGGCCGCTGCCTCCCTGCATTCATTCACTCACAGGCCCGCCCATTCTGCTGGGATTCCCAGGTGCAGACTCCGCACCACATCAAGGTTTGGACCTGGAGGTGGAAAGGCCCGGAGAGGGGACAGGACCCCAGTCCTTGCCTGTCGGTGCTGGTCAGTGGTAGAAGACCTGGAGTTTGGCGTCTCATCATTATTTCCAACCTGCCACTCCCTGACCTCCCCCTGCCCTGCGCACCCCCCTCCCCTCCCAGTCTGGATCCCACGGGCCCCTCTCAGCTCCACCGCCCTCTCCTCCCTACCTGCCAGGGAGCAGCAATGGCAGCTGATGCCTTTGAGGGCTCCAGGGAACTGCCAAAGAACACCAACTCCGGGCGACTGGAGCATCTGTGCCACCTCACTTGACCTTGACTGACAGTCCCACATTATACCTTCATCTTACCAAGGAGAAAACCAAGGCACAGAGAGATTTAAAAACTCCCTCAAGGTCACACAGTCACCACACCACAGGCCTAGAATGCTGAGCTCCTCGGCCACACACAGTCTCAGAGAGAACAACGCTCAGCACAGGGGTGGCCATGCCAGGGTGAGGGTGCCAGCCTCGGGGTTGACTAAGGATGCTAAGACTTTAATCCCGGTTCTTCTAATGAGTCACTAAGGGACCCTTAAAAGTCACTTTCCTTCATGGGACATCAAGCATTCATCTGAAAAATGACCCTATTTGTAACTGTGAAGTCTGTGTCTCTCGTAAGTCCCTGAGCTGGTCTGTGCCACGTCTCCTGGAGGCTCCTGCTTCCTAAGGGAGCTGCTGAGGGCTGTGAGCTGCCCCTCACCCCGGGCAGGTGAGCAAGCTCCCTCCTCCCCTCTGTAAAGTGATGGTAACACTTTGGGTCAGGATGTTGCTTCTATTAACCACACTTACAGTCGTAACTCCGACTTATGGAGCATGGAGAACCCATCCAGCATCATGGATTAACTTAGTCAATCCTCACAATAGTTCTGCTAGGCAAGTACTAGCGCGAGTTTATTTTACAGAAAGGGAAACAAAGGCTAACAAAGGCTGGCGCTGGGGCTGTTCCCTGCGGTGCTGACACGGTGTAAGGTGCCTGGTCTGTGCAGAGCTTGGCTGTTGCTGTTACTGTTTCTCGGGGCTTCCTCAAAGCCTGGTGCTGGTGACAGCAGGTGTGGGAGGCGTGAGGAGCCCTGCGGGAACAATGTGGCCAAGGTTAGCTCTGCCCTGGCCGGATCTGGGAGGGACGGGACGATTGTGGCTTCAGAGCTGCCCTTGAAGTTCGAGTTCACTCTGATGGACACACACGGGGAAGGGGAAGAACATTTCTTTGAGCCTGTGTAGTCACTGTCCAGGGAATATTCAGGGCCACGTACGGTGGGCTGGGGGTGACGTGGCCCAAAACATGAAGATTCTCAGCTCATAAAACCTGTGCCCTGCCTCGCTGTCGACCAGCCTGAGGTTTCCAGAACTGGACATACACGCTGAGGCTGTGAGTCCGTCTCCTGCCTGTGAAATGCTGCACAAAATCTAAGCTGGTAAATCCGACAGACTGAGTGGTAAATATCACTTATAATCCCCAGGACTTTGGGCAAGTTACTTCGCTTCTCCAGCCCGAGTTGACTCATATCAATGGGACGAATCCGTCTCAGGGGTGTTTAGTGTGAAGTTTAGTGAGAACACGAGCCCGGAAACTCCAGGGACGGCGCCCAGCTCACTGGCAATGCAGGAAGTGGCCTGTGCCTGCCAGTACCCCTGGTTTGCTCAGAACCTGTCATTGTCACTCTGGGCGTCCTCAGCACCTTGTGGGAGAGTGTGGGTGTCTCCGACTAGATCACTGTGTGTTAACCACCCCTCGTCCTCCAAAGGAGTGGGACTTAGACCCAGGACTTAGGACCTTAGACTCCAGGCCAAATGACGGGCTGGCCTCTGTCTGGGGACCTGTGCCCTGTGACTTGCTAACAGGCTTCCCTGAAGAGCTCCATTAAGTCCTGGTAGGGACTTTGTTCCCCTCCGAGTGCTGACCCTCGTGAGTCTATCCTGAGAATTTCTACCGGATCATTTTGATACAGGGATAGTTTGATTCTGACTTCATAAAGTGGCTGCAAACTTCACTGGAGCCCAAGTGACCCCCAAGTGGGATGAGAGATGAGGTCATGGAGGAGAGTGCTGGGTGGGGACGGACTGGTCACCTGGTGTCTACCAGGCATAGCGGCCATCGTTGTCTTTAAATTCCTGATGCTTAATGTGTATTTTTATACTAAATCCCCATCTTCCTCCACCACGATGGTCTCTTACAATCCTGCACAGCCCCTGATACCTCTGTCCAGGTGTCCTGTGACTGCTGGCTCGCACACCACCCTCGGAGCTCCATCCTGAAAAAGCTGCTTTAAAGTCTGACTTGAAGATATCGGAAGCCGAAGCCATCCCTATGAGCAGGGCCTGAGAGGTTCGTTCCCACACAGGCCCTGGGCAGGAACCCGGCTCCTGGCTCCAGGGTATTGTCTTCAAGCGTGGGGGAAGCAGATGACTAACTCAGCACGGCCCGGTGGGGGGATACGGCCACGTGGGGGGCGCTGCCCGGTCCAGCCCAGTGCTGTGGCCCCTGTGGAGATGCCTTTCTCCCCCAGGGAGAGGTGATGGCTCCTTGTTGTGAGGGTCTCAGAATAACCAGGATCCTGTAAAGAGGAGTGGGCTTGTCCCCATCTGCTCCGGCTGACATTTTCTGTCCTTGCCTGTTCCACACCTACGCAGTCGGCCGCTTTCAGAGCATCCAGGCCAGTGGCGGGAGCTGAGTCTCTGGATGGAGCTGGGATGTGTATGCTGAGGTTGATTATTTGCCTTAGGAACTGGGCACGTCCCTTACACCTGCCGAGTCTGTTCCTTCTCCCGTCGTGTAATTCTGAGCACACATCTCGGCGGGCTGTTTAAGAACGAGAGAGATCACACAGGTCATTACCTTGGGGTCACGTGGCCTCCACACATGGCTGCTACTCCAAGATGAGTCATATGAACTTTCAGACTAGAACGTCACCAGGAAGACTAAAGCAACATGAGGTTGCAAAAAACAGGGACACGGGCAGGGCGAGTTATGGTTAAAGCAAGCTGGTCAGATCGAACCAGAATTCTGGGGTCACCTCCAAGTATCACAGGGCAAAAGTTACTTTTGACAAGCAGACACGTGGTCAGAGAGTGTGGGGTGCAGTGGTTGCAAGATACTTTCCAAAACCGAGATAGAGTTGTCACAGACAGCAGGTGTCACCAGGATGTCTGTGAGGGAAGAGCTGGCTCCCAGGGTAACAAAAACAGATTACAGCCCAAAGTGTAAAAATCGTTTCCTAATTAGACAACCCCCAACCCCTGACCAAGGTTCCTATCCCGAGAGTTTCTCCGAGTCATGTATCAGGCTGGGCACTTCGCTCCTATGCTCTTAGGCAAATGAAGGCAGGCTTTGTTTTACTCAGCAAAAATATTCATGAATAGCTGTACACACAACAAAAGTGGATATGAATCATCTTTTATCACTGACCTACATTAATCATCCCTGAAAGCTCTAAATAATTCAGCTCTGATTTCCCTGGGACCAGGTTCAAGGAGCCAGGTGCTCGCCCAGCCAATATTAATCTTATTTTGTCTACTCGGGAATGTAACCAGAACTTGTCTCCTTTTCTTTTTGTTCTCCTGCGTCATCACTTTTTTCCTTTATTTTGGATCAATCTGATTAAAATTATATATTTTTTCATTAAAAATTCTCACTTGATTTAATACCTAACCTCCAGTTACCACCCCGTTTCTTTGTCCCCCTTCAAAGTTAAATTCTTGAAAGAATTGTTTACAATCATTATTTCCAAATCCCTCCTTCCTGTTCACTCCTGAACTCAGCCTTTTTATTTTCTGCCCCTTTCATCTACAAATATTCCTCCTGCTGGATCCCGCACAGCTTCCCCTCTGCTTACTTAGGGTTTCATTCTGAATTCACCGGCACTTGGCACACAACATCTCTGCCTTTTCCTCTCCACATTTTGTTACTTGACTTCGGCACCACGTTCTTCTGGTTTCCTTCAGGGAAACCTTTTCATGGTCAATTTGGTTTGTTCGTCCTCATCCATAAGACCTGTAAAGAAGCGTCAGATGCTGAACTTTTTCCAACTAGACTTGCTTTCTAAGGGATAACACCCAGGTGCCATCATGTGCCACCCGACTCCTGGTAATTCTCAGCGGGCATCACTAGGCGGGGAGTCCTCTCTGAACCCTGCCTTGTGGCTCCAGCTGCCTCCCTGACACCTGCCCCGGCAGGTTGAGGAGTCATTTCTAACCTGACATGTGTGTGAACTCACCTGTGCTTGCTACAAGTTCACTGTCTCAGCTAAGGGTGATTTTATTTTTCCAATGGTCCAGGTCAAAACCTTGAGAGCCATCTTTGACTCTTCTCTCTCAATCCTTGTATCCAACCCATGAGGAGGCCTCACTGGGGCCTCTCTTGTCACATATCCAGGATCCCTCTGGAAATTCCACTGGCTCCCAGATTCCAGCCATTTTCATCACATCTCCTCTTCACCTTGAGCTGTCACTGTCCCTCTCTTGACCATGGCAGCCACTCCTAACTGATTTCCATTTGTTTTACACATGAGTCAAGAATGCTCTGTGGACATAAGCGAGAGCAATTTTTTTTTTAAAAGATAGATCATATCACTTACCAGCAGGACATCCCAGCTCATTCAGAATAAAAGCCAAACTCCTTAAAAGGATCCGTGAGTCCCAGCGTGGGCCATCCCTGTGATCTCTTGGACCTCCACTGCGGCCTCCTCAGTCTCGGGCAGCCAGCTGGCCCCTGGCTGTTTTGTGGACACCCCGAGGATGCTGCTCCCGTGGGGTCTTGCTATGCTTTTCCTTCAGCCAGGATCATCGTTCTCCTGTATTTCCACGACTGTGTCTCTGCATCCCTCCGTCCCACTGGAGTCTCTCTCCCCTTCCCTGACCCTTGTCCCTGTACCAGCACCGTCTGCTGCACAGCACCCTGCCTGGTTGTCACGCGCACCCTTGACCACCGCCCAGCACATTTATTTTATACTTGTTTGCATCTCTTTCCCACTTATTTATAAACTGCGAGATGTTATTTTCCTTCTTTTATATCTGCTCCATCTCCAGAACCCAGAGTAAGCCTGTAATACAAGAGGTATGTCAAGCCCCCCTAGAGAGAAGGGAAGATGGCGGGCAGGGGAGCCCCTCAGACTGGGGGGCTTTAGGAAAAGCCGCCCATGGGAGCTGCTGTGTTCCAGCAGAAGCACCGTGGCCATGACCGCACTGGCCCCGGGCAGAGAGGGGCCCAGGAGTTAGCCCACCCAGCTCTCCGTCCTTACAACTCTGACGTCTTGCTGGTGAGAACAATTCCGATGAGAAGCCAGAGAGTAGATCCCACATGACACAGTGGACACAGGGACACAGGGCACTGATCACAGCAGTCAGGGATGGAGAAGGAATCTGGAGGGGCAGGTGACCTGTACCCCAATAGTCAGAGGATAGGCAGGAGTCAGAGGGAGAAGCAGAACTTTGCTTTCATTACAGCACTTACTGCGTTTTCTCCACCTGAGTGAATTCCGGGTGCCTCTGTGATGATGAGGGGACTTGGAGGGAGATACTGATCCAGGCCATGCGGCTTTTCTGCTTTCATTCTCTTTTCCCCCGTTTCTTTGCCGCTAGAATGCCATTGGGGGTGTGGATTTGATTTGGAGCATCTATCCCAAGAGGGATTTTCGACGTGCTCACCCAAATGCACACAGCACAGTAAGTAGAGACAGAAACTGGCATTGGGAGTGTTGCTGTGCTGTGATGCTGTGATAGGGAAGGGCTGGAAGAGAAAGTCCTTTATGCAAGTTTGTTTCTTTCTTTTTCTTTTTTTTTTTTTTTATTTGCAGTTTTTGGCCAGGGCTGGGTTTGAACTCACCACCTCTGGTATATGGGGTCAGTACTCTACTCCTTTGAGCCATAGGCGCCGCCCCCTTTATGCAAGTTTCTGCCAAACTGTCCCAGTGAGCAAATACTGGGTTAACATGAGATTTGAGATTTACAGTCTTCCCAAACTGCATCAGTCCCCTGAGCGAGAGTCTGAGCACCCCTAAGCAATCATATTGCACTGACAGGCCCCTGGGACCTCAAGGCCTTAGGGCCCTGGTCTGCAACTGTCTGAGGCTGGAGCTTGGGGTCCAGATGAGCCCTCCTGACTTTCAGCTCAAATTTGCTGCATCTCACCTGTTGAGAGTTTGCTATTTTAGCCAAATCTTAAACCTAAATTAAATGCTTAGATTAAACTAACGCCTGCATTTTTTTCACCTTCACATTTATCTTCCTAAACATCGCTGATAATAATATCCTCAAGTTCATATATTTCAAACTGAAGGTTTTAGAAATTTCCAAACAATTAGTACAGTGGAGGATTGACTAAGCCCTCTTCCGTTTCTCAGTAGGAATGGTGACCATGGACAAGTGTTGTTTTGAGACTTAGCTCGACCACCTCCCACCTGGTGAACGTGGTCAATGATCTATTTTCCTGGGCCTTCTCTCTGACGTGCAGAATGGGGAAAGTAACATGAGGATTAAATGAGTGAGCATCTGAGATGCTAAGAACAGTGTCTGGCACGGACTAAGCGCCATGGAATTGTTTGTGGACCAAAATAAACAGCCATCTTTTCAATGTTTCACTTTGTGGCATTCTCCAACTGATTCTGCTAAAAAATTTAAGAGCGTGCTAGTAGCTTTTGAGAAAAGCCTGCATGTTATACAAGGAGATTCATGTGATACATAAGATTGCATTCTTTCACAAAATCATTGTTTAATCTAACTCATGAAATGAATAAATTAGGAAGAGTGATAGGCACAGTAATATTCCCCCACCAAGAAAAAACAAAAAAAACTTCCCGTCCCTCTAATTCTTGGAATGTGTGACTGTGTTTCTTTACGTGGCTTTGAGGATGTATCAGGACCTTGATATATGGGAGGAGTTTGGATTACCCAGGTGTGCCCAATCTAAGCCTAAAAAGAGGCGAGCCTTTCCAGCTGCAGTCAGAGCAATGCAACATTCCAGCTCCGATGACAGAGGAAAGGCCCTGAGTCAAAGGATGTGGGTGGCATCTAGGATTCCAAGGGGAAGGGAGCAAATTCCACTCTCAAGCCTCCAAATACCCTGCCTGTGGATGGAACCTGGCTCCGACCCATCACAAACACACAACAGCAAGATAACACACATGTGTAGTTTTTAGCCGCTAACTCAGTGGTCATCTGTTAGAGCAGCAAAGAAAACACTAATATAGGAGGTAAGGGTCCCCGGGCCAAGGTGGCCTCCGTTTACATCCTGTCTCAGCCACAGTCCCACATCTACACGAGTCGACTCTTACTGGGAGGTGTCTGTGGGTGAGGTTTTCGGTAACAAGTTTTCCTCCTTAAACTTTACCTACCCTTCAAAATGAGAAAGGGACGCCCCAGGGAAGAGTTAACATGCAATGTGGCTTAGAATTAGAGACATTTGGGCTTAGGGATGCCAGCGTCACCAAATTTTCCTTTTAAATATTCATATATTTCATTAAATAATTGCGACAGACATATAGTTATAAACAACAAGAGAATTCATCGCTTATCTGAAATTCAAATGTATCTGAGTGTCTCACGCCACGTATTTTCTCTGGCAACCCTACCTGGGCTGAATCACAGCTGTCACCAAAAAAGAAAGTAGAGCCCTAGTCAGGGACTGTCCACGTGGGCCGCACGTTGGAATGTTCTGGAGCTCCTGTATAAACCCCAGCGCCGCCCGGTGTTCTGAGAACAATTTCATCGCTGTCTAAGGGGAGGGAAGAGGAAAGGGCTCATTTCAGGTTTCCTGGCCCGGCCTCAGGGTGCAGATCTTCACTCACACAGTGGCCCCCTCTAACGATTCTTCGCATGTAACAATTACTCAGGGAATGTTCCAAGATGAGGATTCCTGATTTCATCTTAAGAAACTCAAAGGCAGTGAAACTGGAAGGGGAGGCAATGAGCTTCAGGTGATTTTGATGACGCACCTGTGAATCACCGTTTAAGAAACCCGGATCTTACCTCTCTGACCTGTGGCGACGCGGGTAAGTTCAGTGAAACTCACTGCCCGGGTTTCCTGAGGATTATTTGATTTAGGTACCGCTGCTGTAGAAATTTACATAAATTGCAAAACACACAATCATCTGATTCTTTCCCTTCTTCCCTAAATCCAACCATTGCCTGAAGGCCTTCCTGATTTCTTTATTGGTTTTGAGCCCAGTTTCTCAGGCCCATCTTCTTATAGGCCTCAGAGTTTATGTCACATAACTTCATAGCTTCATCCAAGTTAAACACCCTCTTACATTTGTTCTTTCTGATTTCAGAGGTGTTGATTGCCTTTCCAATGTGTCCCCAGTTTTCTATTCATGGGTGGGGAAAGGAGGATCAGCCACTTTCTTTTCCAAATGAAGCTGAAAGCTTGGTATTTTGGTCTCCATTGTTCAAGACAATGTTTCGTCTCCTTGTCACTCCTATCAGGAATTTAAAGCTCTGAGAAAATGTCCCCAGGAAGGCAGACACACACAGGACTCTGTCTTTCCGACTCCAGGCCCAAAGTGCTCTCCGTCAAGCGTCCTTTGTCTCCCGAGAGTAAAGCCAGGGCTTATCTCACTTCTCCACACCTGTGCACCCTTCTCAGCCCCACTTCCCAGGGAGGGTCGGGTCACAGTCCTGGCTGGCGATAGGCCCCCGGGGTCGGGCACTGGTGCATTACGGAGAATACACTGTGCTCGGAAGAAGGACTTCCCCCTCTTCCTCAAGTGTTGGCGCCTGTACTTCCACAATTCCTGCTTGGAAGGATATGACTCCAAGTACGCAGGGCTCCATCCTGTGCTTCTGCTCTGGGCCCCTGGGGCTCGCCTGAATGGCCAGGCCCCTGGGTTTCAGGGTCAGGAAATGACTGCCTGTAGGGTCAACTGGGCCCTTCATGGGAAAACAGCTCACATTGTTCTGCCCAAGGGGCGTGATGTCTGCAGGTCCACTCACCCTGTGCAGAGAAACCATAGCACAAATCACCAGCCTCCCGGGCCCCACCAAACAGCACAAGGTACGGCCTGGATGACGGACGAAAGGATTTGGGTTGGAATGAGGAGTATGTAACAGTGAGGCCGTCTGGCTCTGTCTGTGATACTCATTTCCCCACTTTCCAGGTGGTGCCTGTACAGATGTGTCAGAGCAGAGATTTTAGAGTTGGAAAGAACTGAGTTTGATCCCAGCTTTCTCCATAGATGTAAGACGTTGGGGATGTGGCTTCAACTTCTTGAGTTTCTATAATCAGGGCTCATTTAGTGGGTGCGTTGCTGCGTCTTTATTCTGTACCAAGAACTGTGGGACTTTGAGAAGTGCATTTCTCTTGCTCACCATGGGGAAGCCCTTGGTTCTGCTTAGGACTCTGCCTGAGAGAGCCAAGAGCTGACCAGATGCCTGCAGGTCCAGGAGTCCACCAGCAGAGCCGGCCTCGGCATGCTGAGGTCGTTGGCATAGCGGGGCCCTCCTGATATGCTGAGCAAACAGGCTTCACTTTCAACGAGCTAAGTCACCTGGAGATAGCTAGAGTGTGTGTCAGACACTCGTCATCTACACCTGAGCTACCATCCCTGTCACCAGGACACACCCCAGCAAGGAGATGGGAATGAAATAGGCTGACTCAGTGAACCTAGGTAGGGGATTGAAGGTAGAGATTGCCTTGGGGTCCTGACCAGCGTAGGCAGACCTCTGGACACAGAAACCCCAAGAGGGCAACACAGCAAGTTACATATAATTCAAGGCCAAGGGGAAGGTGTGGTCTGTTCCTTGGGCAAGAGATTTCTTTTCTCTGTGTCCCTCAATTTTATTGTCTTAAATAATGTTTATCTCAGCTCAGCACATTTTTTCCTAGAATCGTTCAATCTTTCTACTGTAGAAATTTCATGGACTGATTGTAAATAGAGGCAGAATTACCTGCCAAGTTAGGGCCTGTTTTGGTAATAAGGTAGGCTAGCCTCAGTTTCCCCTTCTGTAAAATGGTCATAATCATAAGATTCGTGGTAGACGTTAAATGAATTTGGTTGCAGAAAACTGCTCTGAGAGTTATAAGGGTGTAGAATGTTGGCTTTTTGTTTATTATTTGTGTTGTTTGAATTTGTCTCATTTTGATCCCCTCCCTGCCATCTTCTGTCCTCAGGTCTGCCGGGCAGACCACTGCGTGAAGAAATCAGCCATGGCAGCTCTCCAAGCAGATAACTGGGGGGCAGGCGGGAGGAGCGGCTCAGCGTCAGTGTTAGGTAGGAAATCTCAACAAGCAGGGTCTGCTGAGAGTCCTCAGCTAACCATGAGAGCAAACTGGAGATTTAAGTGGTTCAGCCAGCAGATCAACTGTGCCAAAGTGGTTGTTGTTACTTCAGCATAACACAGGGATTATATAATTTTTGCAAAGAGCCCTTGGTACATTGTCAGAATTGGTTTAATTAATTTATTTAGAAATATATATCATTTCCAGCGTGTGGTCAGGCAGCGTGTGAGGCATTTGGATTAGGGGAATGATCAAGACCAACATCGGTTTCACCCCTAACGCAACTAGCATAGAACCTGCTAGGAAAAGAGGCATTAAAAAGGAAAGTTACAAACATGTAGAAGAAACTCTGATTACAAACCGCAGTTTTTTCCTTGCACCCGTGGCCACTCTCTGAGGTTTACGTGGCCTGATCACCTGCTCCCCGTCCACACGTGTCAGTGTGTTTGGTTTATAGGGGTGCACGTCGCTTCCCCCCGAATCTACTGAGCATCCTCCAGGTGAGAGGTTGGGGAGAGAAGGAAGGTGGAGAGTCCTCCCTTCCCCCTTTCTCCTGGTTTGATGAGAAGCCTGTTCTCAAGGGGTCTTACACACACAGGGAAGTGAAGAGAAAGCTTCCCTCACCACCGGGGCCCTGGATCCAGCCACACCTGCAGCCCGAGAGCCCAGGTCTGCCTCCCAAACTAGCTGGGATAGAGTTTCCCTCTTTTGTCCCAGGGAGAGACCTGACTGACGAGCCATAAGAGTGAAAATGTAAGATTCTGTGGGAAAGACAAACTTATTCATTTAACTAAAGATCAGCTCAAATACATATTAAAAAGTAAAATTACTGGGCGCCACCTGTGGCTCAAAGGAGTAGGGTGCCAGCCCCATATGTCAGAGGTGGTAGGTTCAAACCTGGCCCCAGCCAAAAAAGAAACTGCAAAAAAAAATAAAATAAAATTCCTAAGTACCTAAACCTTAGGCCCTTTGCTAGGCCCTGAACAATACAATGTTAAAAAAACAAACAGGAGCGGTGCCTGTGGCTCAAGGGATTGGGGCGCTGGCCCCATGTGCCGGAGGTGGTGAGTTTAAACCCAACCCCAGTGGAAACTGCAAAAAAAAAAAAAATGTGATTCACAATCTCATAGAATTCAATAGTTTACCTTTCTCCCCCACAGAGCAGAGAGTGCCGATTAAACTCCTTGGCACAGGGCCCGACTGACAGTGAGCCAGTCATGAGGGGTAATTGTCACTGTTGTCTGACAATACTGGGAAATAGCTAGAACGTTCAGAAGCCACATGCAGAAGGAAGGGCTCCGTGCAAACAAATCTCTGACTTCAGCCAGTATTAAGGGCCTCACGTGGGCTAGGCCCTGCTTTAGGCACTGGTAAAATTCCTATAGACACAATTATGTGAGGTCTCGTGTAAACGGAAAGAAGCCAACAAGGACAGCACCCCGTTCTTACAGATTTTACGTCCTATGGAGAGAGACAAATGAGAGAAAGTAAACACATAAATGTGACATGAATTTCAGATGGAAGAAGATAAACCAGAGGAAAGCGAGTGGGAGTGACAGGAGGTTGCCCTGAAGGAATGTGTGTTCCGAATGGCTGTCGAGGGAGGTCTCGGGGTGTGAGCCCCGGGGAGGTGGCATCAGGAGAACTCACAGACCCAGGAGAGAAATGTAAACATCCTGAGCCTGGACTAATGGTGAGGAATTGGAGGAAAAACAGCAGGCCGGGTCTGTTGGAGAGCATGAAGGGGAAAGGATGAGCAAACACAGTGGGGCTGGAGGCGAGCGCCACCTGAGCTCATGGGACTTTGTCGAAAACCGTAATGAGTCTGAGCCTGGTTTGAATATTTTTCCCATTGGACACAGAAGGGATAAGATACAATTTACTCTTGCTGAGGATGGTCTTGTTAGGTTCTTAGAGCTGGCATAGCGAAGTCTTGCAAACCAAGTGGCTTCCACCCCGTAAGTTTATCTCTGCACTGTCCCGGTGGCTGGACCCCGAGACCAGGGAGCCGGAGAGCTGGGCATCCTCTGCGGTGTCTCCTCGTGGCTTGCAAACGTCCACCTTCCCCTCACCTGCCCTGTCTTCTGTGCAGGCTCCCATCTGCCACCAAATTTCCTCTTCACGTAAGCACACCAGTTATAAGGTAGCATCTCTTTAAAGAATTATCTCCAAATACAGTCGCCTTCGAAGGAACCGGGAGTTAAGACTTCAACATGCGAATGTTGAGGGTTAAATTCAGCCCAGAAAGTCACTCTGGCTACTGTGAGGAGAAGAACTGCCTGGGGGGAGGCAGCAGTGAGGAGCGAAAACAGAATCAAGCTGGACGTGACCTCACTGCACAGGTCAGAGAGAATACAATGGGGCTAAGGTGGTGAGATTCACACTTTGAACTGCTTAAACTCGTACATAAATTGATAGTCCCATGCAAGGAAAATAAAAGAGTATTTGAGTGAATAAAGTTGGAATTTACCAGGGTGAGAAAGATAAGAAGAAAGGAGATCTTGAAACTCATGAGTGGGAAGTGTTGTTTTGGGCGTGGTGAAGTCCACATGCTTACTAGGGGGGTCCACAGGAGGTATTGACTTTGGAGCCCAGGGAGAAGGTCACGGTTCTGGTCATCGGAATACAGTAGACCTACAAGGCTCTTGGTTTGGATAAGATCTCTCAAAGGGAAAGCCAGGGAAGGCTGGCCGGCCACAGAGCTGCAGACGTCAGGGTTCAAACAGGATGGGAAGGGACCAGAGGGGACGCAAAGGCTGCCACTGACAGAGGCAGCGGTTGGGCAGAGCGGCACATGGGAAGACGTGGGGGAAAAATAGCGTTTAGAAGGAGACAGGTTTGTGTGTGTGAGAGGCCGTGACAGGCTGCAGAGACTGGCTGTAGAGAGAGCTGGGAGAATGGTTTTTGCATTTGGCAAGGTGGAGATTGTTAATGACCTTCGCAGGGGCAGCCTCAGTCAAGAGTGGTGGCAAGAGAGACTCAGGAGTAAGAAAATGAACTCAGACAATAAATACGTGGAAGACTTTGCTGTAACACAAAACAGAGAAACAAGGCGGTGAGTAGAGAACCGTGTGTCGAGGAGAGTTTAGGAAGCCTCTTACTTTTTAAGGTGGGAAATATTAGAACCTATTAATAATTCAGTAAAGAAGAATAAATCACAACAAAAGAAGACAGGAAACAATTCCAGCATTCAAATGACGGGTGTGTCCTCTGATAGGATCAGGGCAGTTCCTTTCCGGGTGAGTGTGCAGGGTGTGAAAGCCAGGGTGACTTCATGGGAGCCCAGCCTCACGCTAGCGCTGGGATCCACGTGGACGCCTGGGCACAGCCGTTTCCTCTCATTAACTAAGTATCTAGAACTGCCTATATTTTCAAACTCTGTCCCCAGGACTCACAACAAAAAGTGGAATTAGAAACATGCCATTTCACACCTAAGAATAGTCTTTAGAAAGTCAATGTCGCTTTGATTCACAGTTTTCCGCCATTTCCTTTCTCTTTGCCAAGTATACTTCACTGTATTTAGTTAGTTATTATTTATTTAATTTTTTAAACAGAGTCTCACTATATCGTCCTCAGTAGAGTGTCATGGTGTCATAGCTCACAGCAACCTCAGACCCCTGGTCTCAAGCAATCCTCCTGCCTCAGCCTCCAGAGCAGCTGGGATTACAGGTGCCCCCCAAGCCCGGGTAGTTTTTCTATTTTTGGCAGAGATGGGGGTCTCACCATTGCTCAAGCTGGTCTTGAACTTCTGAGCTTAAGTGATCCTCCTTCCTCGGCCTCTCAGAGTGCTGGGATTGCAGCCATGTAATGATGACATACTTTGGTTAGCAGGCTTCCCGATAGGCTCTGCCCTCACTGAACGGGGTGGGTGGCGGTAATCACTGGCTGCTTCCCATTTAAGGCCACGGACCAGAGCCCTGGGGAGAACCTGGACACAGTGCATGCCCAGGACTAAGAATGGAAAGCCCTGAGCAGGGAGGGGACCAACAAGGACATGAGAAACGGGTGTCCGGGAGTGTTCTTCCTGGCAACCCAGCTCTTGGGAGGTTAGTCGGCAATCAGAAAGTATTTGCTTCTGAAAAGAACTTAAGCATAAGGAAGACCGGTGTATGAACAGCAGCCTCACCCCCAGGACTCATGTGTCTGTTATTTAAACCTCTACCATTTCACCCCTCCATGGATAAAGTGCCACTAATAAGCATCCCTCAGCACCCCAAATGGGGTAATAAATTAAATTTCAGCAGGCACTTCCTGAATTTCTGGTAGTCTCAATGTATTATGTGGGTTACATTAATCACAAAGTTGTCCCTGCCCCGCCCAAGAGCTCTCCTATTCCAGGTGATAAGGTGACGATTAGTGAGGACTCAGTATCCACTCAGAGTCACACTCAGCACTTATGGTTGGTGCTGTACTTCATGCATTCACATGGCCGCAGAGGGCCGAGATTCTGAGAGTGCTCTGAGGCCATAGGTTGGAGGTGTCTGTGTTATTTCTGTGACCACTGACTTTGAATGGAGGCTTTTTGTGTGTGCAATTGTCTGTTAAGATTCCCAGGTGACAGACGAGAGATGAAATCTCTCTCTCCTTATTGGAACAAAATAATTAATAATCTCAATCACCTCTCAGTGAGTAGGGCACTAGGCCCCATATACCAAGGGTGGCAGGTTCGATCCCAGCCCTGGCCAAACTGCAACAACAATAAAAAGAATCTCAATCACATATACACTTATTAAGCATTCGACACTTTCCTGGGTGTGGAATTCATAAGAGTGTCTCCTATTGTGTAACATGCCTATTTTCAAACCAGGACTGGTCAAATCCAATCCTGATTGACTCCCTGGGGCTGAGAAGGATCTAATTTGCCATTAAATAGACATTCACTCCCTACAGAGACATCCACCCCTACCTGATAACAATTGGGCAATGAAAACAGAGACAGAAAAAATACACCTTAGTATCTTTTACGTACCGCTGTATGTACGGTCTTTCTCTCATGCATGAAGTACTGATGGAAAAGATGGATTAGATGACACCTAAATACATTCAATTCATATGATTAAATATATAGTAGTGAGAATAGCAGAGATGGACTTCTGACAAGTTGTAGTTCCCAATCCCACAGGCTCTCCATGGGACCTGGGGTGGCAAACCTGGCTGCAGCCATGTTCACCCCAAGTCTTCTCCTGTGCATGAAGTTCTTTGGGACAGTCACCCCTATCTTCTGGCACAGGGAGACTAAGCTACTAATGTATCTATAGTAGCTTTCCGGCTGCAACAGCAGAGTTGCGTTGACACAAGAGAACATAAGACCAGCAAAGCCAAAAATGTTTATTACGTGGCCCTTTACAGAAAGGGTTCAAACCCCTGTGCCATTCTGTGCTGAGCAGAACTGTATGGCTAACTTCATCTACGAGGTCAATCGTGGCTATTAGACACAAAAAGCCCAACTGAAAAATGAGAAAATTATGTATTCTCAAAAACAAAGTTGGCAGTACCAGAGTTCAAGGTAATTAGGTTTACCGGCCAAATGCCGTCACCCAGAGCACAGATTCTTACTGTCTGTCCTGACAGCTGCAGACCCCACCGTTCCGTGTGGCTGTCCCCATTCTCCACGCCACATGAAATGGCAGCATCCTGAGTGGACCACACACACTTCCACGTAGTGTGTTCCATTTTGAGAATGAGACAAACCTCCCCAAGACCTCCCAGCAGGTCGCACCTTGTGTCATTGGGCAGAATTGTGTAACATGCCTTCCTCCGAACAGTCGCTTACCGGGATGCTGAAATCCCTTGCGGGTCAAATCCCATCCCCGTTCACTCCCTGAGACCTAGGAAGGATGCACTTTGCTCTAAAGCCAACATCCACTCCCTACCTGATGAAAATGGGGCAGGGCAATTAAGACACAGAAGAAGATGCCAGAAGAGTTAGCAAAGTATCTGCAGACTTTGTCAGCTGAAATCATACAGTTTAGATATTTTCATAAGATCTCACACATTAAACTGAGCACTAAAACACAGGCTCCATGAAGGTGGGATCTTTGGTGAGTGTCCACTGGTTCACGCTGGTAGCACCGGTGTTAGAATCGCGCTTAGCTTGGTGTGGATGCTCCATAAATAAAAACTGGTTAAATTACCTAAACATAACTTGAAGGGATGAGGAAAGAAGCAGGACGAGTGTGAATCAAAGGCCTTTGAATGGTGACAAGGCCATCGTGCTCGGCCACATTGCTATAAGCTTTGGTCTGAGCAGTCAAAACAGCCACGCAGGTGACAAGAAGAAATAGTTCCAGGAGAGGCCGGCAATCCAGCCGTGAGGTCGTAAAACTCAAGGCCAGTTAGGTCAGGAGAAATGCCCTTATCTTTGTCACTGTGCGCAGAATGAAGCATCCCGGAAGGAGGGGTGATCTGCTGGGACGTTTCTCTCTCTCTTCACCCCTGCATCGACAGCAGCCTCCGAGGACCTGCACGGACAGGCGATTGACACAGTTCTTCTTTAACAAGTGTTTCCCTTGGCCGGCTCCGGGCTTTGTTGTGTCGTTTGCATAGGGATTTAATAATTCAACAACTTGAGGACTTTCACCACGTACAGTCACAATCTGTGAGTGTGGGATAAAAGAGTAAATAAGCAGACGTGCGCCCTCCCTGCCAGCAGGAGAGAGACGGCACCCGGGAGGGGCTCCCAGGTCAGGTCATGCTCAGCTCCCCCAAGACCTGCAGAAGAGCTGGGCAGGTAGCCAGGCTGGGAAGGGCCGGGCAGCGAGGGAGCCCCCAGCATCGCCACCCCTCCGCACACACCCCCCGGCGCTCAGACTCTGGATCAGGGAGCAGGTGCCCCGGCGGAGGGCTCAGCCACCTCCTTCACACTCTCTGAGGTTGAGAGACACCATGTTAACTTCAGGATACTTTCAATGTAGGAAAATGAAATCAGTGCTCAAGTGTTTCCATTTTATAATGGCTCATAAGTCTAAATTTCTATGAGAAATTTTTTTCTCGAAATTCCGTAACTTCATGTTACTGGCCGTGAAATCTCGTTCGGAGGCACGAGCGAGGGTCTCAGTTTGCAGACATTGTTTACCGTGAGACTCAGGCCCAACAGTCTTCGTTACAGCACTCAAGTTGTTTATTACTTTGACAAATATTTACTAAGTGGATGAATATTCTGGAGCTGTGGTTTCCCCGGCCCACCCTGTGCACTCCAGGGCTGCAGACCAGTTCATGACCTGTTAGGAACCAGGCCCCACAGCAGGAGGTAGCAACCGGGGGGCCAGGGAGCAAGCTTCCCCTGGGGCTGCAGCTGCTCCCCACCACCCACAGCATCCTCAGCGCCAGGTCCCATCAGATAACAGCAGCTTTAGATTCTCAGTGGAGCAAGGACCCTACTGTGAATCGTACATTTGAGGAATCTGGGTTCCAGCTCCTGGTCAGAATCTAATGCCTGAGATGGAGCGGAGGTGGACGCCCACTGATTCTGCATGATGGTGAGTTGAAGAATTCATTCATCTCAACATGCTAATAACATAAATAAAGTGCGTAGTAAACATAATGTGCCTGAATCATCCCGAACCATCCCCCCCAATCCATGGAAAATTGTCTTCCATGGAACCACAGAAAGGTTGGGGCCACTTTTGGAGAGGCTGGACATGGTGGAACAGACAAGCCTGGCACTGGCTTTGTGGTCCCAGCAGCCCCACAGGGAAGAGCGGTATGAAAGGACTATAAATTATTACTCAACATAATGTTAAGTGTTTTAAAGGCAAAGCAACCTCGCTTTAGGTCTCGGTTTCTACATTTAATAAAGGTGGGAGTGAGAAAAGTGTGTTTCATAATTAGCCCTGAGGTTAGATGCACCACTGGCTAATTAGTCTGGAGAGAGGAACCGGCCCTGAGCAAGGCGGATGAAAGCCGTGCCCTGTGGTGCTGCCCCGGAGGGACACTCAGGAGACGTGCAAAGCACAGCCGGTGCAGCTCATCAAGTTCTAGAAGTCCTGGAATAGAAGAGAGGGGGAGGGGGAGAACCTCTTCCAAGCACACCACATCCAGAGAATCTCAGGAACCAAGGGGACTTTGCGGGGCAGCCATTCGCATCTCATAATGTCACATGAAAAAACACATTCGGACTCAGAAGAGGTTAACAGACCAACCTGGCACGGAGCGAGCCAGGAGTACTGGAATCTCAGGAATGATGACTTACAGGGTCTGATAGACTGGTTGGTTTTTCCAGAAACACAGGTTAGCTGAGTCAGAAGGGTTGTTTCTCCAACCCATGGTATCCGGTCACGTGTAAATGGTTCTCAGCCAAGAGGATGAGCAGGAGAAATCTGTCTTCATCTCCAGGAGTCTCGAATCTAAACCCCGAAAGGCAGGTGTATTTGTTCAATGAATGATGCTAGCAACAGACAAAAGGGGACAGGGGTGGGCTGTGGAGGAGGCCTGAAGAGAAGCGCATTCGTTTCCTAGAACGGGCTACAAGATTTGCGGCTGGTAAGAAAGCCCGTCCCTGTAGCAGGAATCTTCCCTCTACTAAGCAGAGCAGATGTTTTCTTAAAGTGTGGCTTCTGCCTAGAGAAGGTCACAGCACCTACGTCCTCGTAGGTCTTTAGTCCCCAGAGCCTGATCCTTGGGAGAAATGAGGAAAGCTGAGACCAATACGAGGCGGGATTCCAGGCAAGGTTTCCAGATGCCCGAGCTAAATGGCCATGATTTGCACTTTCAGGAAAATGAAGAGAATCTGACTCCTTTTTATTCCTCCACCAGTTTAAAAGGAATCTAAGAACATTTGCCATTGCCCTTTGCTACCATGGCATAAACTTCCTTAACAACAGCGTCACACCGCTTGACAATGAAATGAATCTCTGAAAGCCAGTTTATTTGTTAAAACTCTTAAATGTCCTTAAAATTCTGCCATCAATTTTCATTTTTCACTCCACCCTTTCCAAACATCCCTGGGCAGGTGTTTATACAAAAACACACATTTTGGGGCTATATATTTTATTTCTGTGTCTGATATTTCCATCAACCCAAATTGCATCAACAAAATCTAAATAAATTCTTCACCAGCTAATATTTTCCAAATTCCTTTTATCTGAGAGAAGGCACAATCTTGTCATCACAATTTTCTGCAAGAACTCATAAGGTGTGGGCTGCAGTTTGCCCTGGGATGTTAAAATAAATATGCAAAGCACTTATTAAAACAAAAATTTTTTCTTTGCAATTTAGATTTTTCAGGTTGCATTCAGATTTATAATTTTACCTGTTCATGCAACAGCTTTTGAATTTAGCAAGTGGAATACAATTTACTTAGGAAGAAATGGAGGCCCAACAATTCTAAACTAGTTAGAAAATTGAGGTCAAAAATATATAATTTGCTCAAGGCCACTCATGCACTGTCCAAGAAAGATGGGTGGGCTGTCAGTCAGCACTCAGGCTGGGGTAAGTCAGACCATATCTATAGTGTTGCTTACTAGGAAGAAACAAGTGAATCGGTAAATAAGCAGATTCAAAATTAACATATGAATACCTTCTCTAATTACTGAGAATAATTATACATCTCACTTAAACCTGACAAAATTTAAGTGGAATGACAGAATTCAGAATGCAGAGGTAGCTTGAGCTGAACATTTAATCCCATAGTTAATATTATTAGTGTATTATTCCTCATTTAGGCCATAAGTGTCTAAAACTGAAAGATTATTCTATTAACTTCTGTGACCCCAAATCTCTATGAGAGGATTAATTTAAAATGAGAAAAATGTTCAGTATTTTGAAGCAATTGTAGACATTGGCTAAGACTCCCTCTGTTCCTGGTATCCAGAACAATGTGCCGTAAGTGCTTATGAAACTGTTTCTGGCCCCACGTCAGAGAGAAACAAGTCTTTGCAGACCACACTGACTTCAACTTAAACCCTAACTAAGCCATTTGCCAAATGTTTGTATAAGTTCTTAACATCAATTAGTCACTCAGCTTCAGTTTCTTCCTTTTGAAATGAGGATAATGATTCCTCCTCCTGGAAACACATGTGATATACTTATAAATATTATTATAAATAAATATACATTTATACTCTACCTCTGTATGTAGCTAAGCCTCAGGTGTCTCTTATATACACCCCAACTTTTATAAGGACCCTAACACAGAAGTGTTGCCTTTCTTGAATGAAAGTCCATTGGTGAAGATTCATTCTGTAAAAAGCATTGTCCTGATTCTCTACTCGGCTACCGTTATGAGGTCTTAGACCAGTCACCAAGGTCTTCTGGCCCTCAGGTTCCCCCTTCTGTATAAGAAGAAAAAAAATGGGAAGAGGGAATTTTATGATCTCCACCACCTCGCTCAGCTTCTGGCATTCACTGGTGCATAATTGGGTGCCTGTCACCCTTTTCACATGGAGACTTAGTGGGTAAAGAGCGTCTCCGTGTATATCACGCTTGGTGGATGTCTAGACTCCATTCCCCATCAGCAAATACGATTTCTGATGGGAAGTGGACTAGTCAGTTGATCTCTGGAGGCCGGGGAGATGGTGTGGACGGATGCCCAGAATGAGACCTGGGGATGTTAAGGGAGAGAGCAGGTGAAGACACATGAGGACGAACAGAACCGGCTGAAACCTGACACTTCAGCTGAGGGAGCCCCTGTGGGAGACGGGCGACGACATCCGTGTAAATACGTTGAAGGCCACTGAAGAAGAGAATAAGCAAATACAACTTGATACTGACTGTGACGGGAAGCAGGTAGATAATTAGCCGATTTGCCCTACCAGGAAACGGTCTCCTCCGATCACCTTCCCCTCTGGCACTGAGTTACCCTGGCCTCAGGGAGGGCCTCTCTCAGCAGAAATTCCTGGTGCAGAGGGAATGGAGGTGGGGGCTGGACAGTATGCATGCAGTTCTAGTTCTGACCCCACCTGTTCTTCCCAGTATTGAGCCGTCAAATGACATTTTCATTAAGTGTCATGCAGGGCACACTATTTGATGGCCACTTCAGGGCCATTAAACGTTGTAACACATTCACCCAAAGTGTAACGAGTCTGCAGACACAGAGCAGGCCTGTGCCGTTCCAGGCCAAGGATAGGCTCAAGGGGGGCATTCGGGGTCTGAACCTGTCCTACATAATGGCTGCGGGATTCAAGAGGTGGCAGTTATGCCCCCTCCAATGGGATTATTGCCCCAGGGGAAAGGGTGGAAAGTTCTCGTGAACCCAGCCTGGAAGCTCAGAACACTTCCCCCTGCCTCAGCAGAGTGAGGTCTGTCCTGCGGCCACACTTCAATGCACGGGATGTGGGACGATTTGGCCTGGCTTTGTGATCAGGACCGAGAGGACACTGGTAGCATTCAGCTGGGGGCCTTCCCCAGGGGCAGAAGAAGGCCTCCTGCAAAGTCAGGCACAGCTGTGGTCACAGGGATGTGTAGAGGGGCCCTTCTCACGTGACACGCCGCACCCCACACAGTCACAGAGGCCTGTGTGGAGGGGACACTGACAACACAAACGGAGGATGACGAGTTTGCAGCCAGGAATAACCCGGCACGTGTCTGACAGAGTAAACAGGGATGGGTCGGGCCTGGGGGCTGGATTTGGGATAGGCCGGGGTGATTTTAGTAAAACACATCTGAAATAAATGCAAAGGATCTCTTGCCCCACTGCAAATGGAATCTTCTATTAGATTTTCAAGAGAGTCAGAGATGAAAATAAACGACCCGCTCACTCCTCAGGGAGCCTCGCTGCCCTGTGTTGCCACTCTGTCCCCAGCCTGCTCTTTGTGTCCTGGTACCAGACAGCTTGTTGGCTGCCCTGCATCCCTCAGTAAGTGCCACAGTTCAAGTCAGTTTCCTGGCCTGTTTGCTGCTCTTTCTTTAACACCTAGAACGGGGCCCGGCACAGGGGCCAGTGGGCTGCGTCGTACAGGCTGAAGGTCCAGCAGATTACCTGAATGAGACAGTTCCATGTGGAGCTGAGGAACACCGACAAAGTCAAAACTGAGCCCAAACCTTCTGCAGTGAAGAAATGGAAGTTCACGGGGGCAGCACCTTCTCCGAGACGACATGACAAGTTTGTAGATGCAGTGCCGTGCCCTCTCCTGTGCTACAAACGCCACGAAGAACATCATGACATCAGTTATAGCGAAAATGATATCAGCAATATCTTCAATAATATCAAAAATATTATTTAATGGTAAAAATTTTTAGAAATTTTTGCATTTTTTACACTTCCTATTAAAAACATAACATTGGTATAATGCTCTCATTGGCAAAAGCCATGTGTTGTGAATTGCCACCAAGCACAATCTGATGTGTCTCCACTTCTGGTGCTGTGTGGCTCACAGAGGAAGCCGATACAGAAGCTAAATGACAGAAAAGGAATTATCAAAATCAACTTAAAGGAATAAGCACCCTCCTGACGCTCAGGTAGACAACCAGGAAAACACTGAGCATGAATAAAAAAACGCGATTCCTCCTGGGGGAAGTTCAGTTTCCTCGCAAACCATAAGAATAGAAAACAAACGTGATTGTTTTTTCAATTTAGATAACTATAATAATTTTAAAAAGAGATTAACACAATTCAGCACTCCCAAAGATGCAAGGAAATAGGACTCACCCTACTGAGATATGAATCAATAACCAAATTTATAATTTTTTCATTTTTGACTTAACATTACCATTTCTAGAAATTCATCTTAAGGAAATAATCGTGGCTGAATAATATAACCCTGTGTGTCTGTATATGTATGTATGTATGTACAGATAATAAAATACTACATTATACCACATATAAACACACACAAAGGTACCCATGAGATATTTTTAGTGCTCTATCAAAAAATTATTGAAAAAATGCTTCCAGGGAGACAAACTGAGACAGTAAAGAGGGGATGAAAGGCCATATGCTTTATTTTTAAAAGGGCCTTGGTTTCTATCCTATCTTAGTTATTACTATGCTGTAAAGTCCTTAAAGATCTAGACAATTCTAAGATCTACAGAAATAAAGATACTCCTTAGCCCAGTCCCCACCCTCACGTGACTAATAACAAGGTCAGAGAGAGAGAGAGCTTTTAAACAAACATGTACGGTACAACCTGGTAGGAAGGAAATGTTGCAAACTTTCAGAAAAGGAAGTTCTATTAGATGAAAGAATGAGCCAAATTCTCTGGGCATCAATTGCCCTATCATCCCAACATGAGGAAGGCTGGCCAATGATATTTGATCTAAGGAAACTTTAAAATTACACTTTATGCATGGAACACAAAAAACATCGCATGCTAAGAAACGTATGATTGAAAATGTCTTTTAGCAATTCTTACAAAGGAACAAATTCGCTTACTATTAAAGTTTAATCTGAAATCAGTGTTGAATAATATTACAGATGTAAAGTGAAATGGTCAGACAAGATGGGTAATTTAAACCAGAACCCGTGGATAGATCCCACGCGCTATAATATCGTGACAGTCCGGGACTGATGCCGTGAGCTCGTGCCTCAGGACACCTGCTATGCAACCTTTCTAATTTCTCAGAAAAGGCTCAACTTCTGTTAAAGACAAATTGTCACATATAATAGGAGTTACAATCTGAATATACTTAATAATTTTTTTATCTTTCTATTAATTGATGTGTACTTATAAGGAAAACAATACTACTACCAATGATTTCCCCCTAGAATCTATTAATATCTCTCAGAATGCAATGACCCAGGGTTCTTTGTATTGCTGGCTTTCAAAATCCCTACTCAGAGGCGCAGCCGGGACCCCTGCATGGTCCAGCAGCCGCGTACCCCCTCTTGGGGTGCCTCATCCACACGCACAGCACAGGTATCGCATTACATCTATAACTTTTGAAATCGCAGAATAGGAAATTGAGTCAGGTGCACATGAGTTATTTTTATATCCAAGTGCACATTTTCCTTTTCCAACTATGACTCTGGTTTTCCAGGGGTTGCAGCTGGTTAACATTTCCTTTAAAAGAACTTGTCTAGAATTATTTTCAAGATAATAATTTAAATATAAGTGTGCATACACTGGGTGTACTTTGATGTGACTAAAACGGCAAAGGTCGGTAGTGTGAGAAAAGCCGAACTTGAGAGAACTGTGGGACAGAAAACGTCTGGGCTTCTCTCCACTTACCCAGTCAGGAAGCAATTTACTCATTCATTTATTCATCATTAAGCTTATAAATATTCATGAGCATCTTTCAAGGGCAAGGCCGCAATAAGAGCACACCAGGAGCACAGCAATGAGCTGACACAGTCCCTGACCTGAAATGCCCCAGGTCCCACCGGGACAAACGCGTCTGCAATGGTGACAAGCTGGCCTGGAGCTTCCCAGGAAGGGTCTGGGCCTTCCGCTGAAACTCGAGCTAAGCTTGACACTCCTACTCTCTCTTGCCAAGAGAAATGTGTTCCATTGTCTTTGTAAATAAAGTTTTATTGAGAGACTAAATTGGCACACAGCCATGCCCATTCCTGCAATATGGTCTGTGGCTGCCTCAATGCTGCAGAGGCTGTAAGGAAACCTCAACTATTTACTATCCCGGAACACACACACAGACACAATTACTTACATATATATTTTCTGCTTTTAAATTATTCCTTTGAGATTCCTGTTAACAACAGCTGAAATTAAAATTCCTTACTGTGACATATGAAAACTTTCCTACCATCTTTCTGAACTAACCTAACATGTCATCCCTATCCTAAAAAAAAAAAAAAAAAAGCCTTTTCCAGATTTTTAGACTTTTTGCCTTTAAAAAAAAAAAAAAAAAACAGCATTCTTTAGCCTAAGATGCCCTTCCTCCTTTCCTATGTGGACAATTACAATTTAATACTTATATTCAAACTAAATTCATTTCTTTAATGAAGCCCCTTCATCTTCCAAAAGAGTCTCTCTGATTTCTTTAATTTTGCTTTCTCAACAATCACGATATACCCTGATATTCCTCTTGAGATGTTCTGATTTTTTCTAAATAATCATATTGCTTTTGCTATGATGTTACATTTTTTGGAGTAAAAAATATTCAAACAAAATTAGTAGAGATGAAAACCAAAAATCATCCCAAGTAACACTTGTCAAAAATAATTTCCATCAACCATTAGTAAACATCATTTCAGTCATCTCTCTATTCATATTTAGATGAATAAGGAGAAACAGAAATAAATTTTACCAAAAATACACATGCATAACTTAATCACACTTTGATAAAATATTACTTTAACCTTACCTCCCTTTAGCAGAATATGAAGAAATTGAAATGAAACTGAAGGAATTGTTAAATTTTGGAAAGGTGTAAGGTGTATGTGATTCTGTGTATGCTGGTATGACAAGCATTTCTAATGTTTATACAATCATTATTCTATTTTTAAAAAATGTTTGTGTTTGTTTTATTGGCAAAAACAAATAAAATAGAACAAGAATTAAAAATATGCTAAAATATCATAAGAGACTAGAGTATTTGTTATGGTTCAATGTGTCCCCCAAAAAATTCATATGTTGAGACTATAACAGCCAGTACCTCAGAATATATTTGACTATAATGTCTTTAGGAAGGTTAATTATTAATAAGTTAAAATGGGGCTCTCAGGAGGGCCCTGATCCAAACTATTATCTTTGTGAAAAGAGGAACCTCAGACATGCACAGAGGAGCCGGGAGCCCGTGTCCCCGAGGACAGATCAGGAGAACATGCGGTGAGGAGGAGGCCGAGGAGAGCAGCCCCAGAGCTACACCTGCCAGCACCTCAATCATGGACTTCCAGCCTCCAGAACTGAGAAAATAAATTTCTCTTGTTTGAGCCACCCAGTCTGTGATATTTTGTTATGGAACCCTAGCAAATTAACATAGCATTTTTATTGTATTAATATTATAACTTCTAATTTTTCCCACCCCTTATCATATTGGTTATCTTATTTCTAGACTGCTGAAATTTAGCTTCTTTATTTTTTATGTCTTCATTTTTAATTGTTGTGGGTACATAATAGTTGTATGCCTTTCTAGGGTACATACTGCTCTTTTGATACAGGCATACAATGTGAATTAATCAAATAGGAGTAGTTGGGGTATCCATGGCCTTGGGCCTTTCTCATTTCTTTTTCTTAGGAACATTCTAATTCTATTCTTCTAGTTATTTTAAACTTTACCTTTGCTGACAGTCACTTTGCTGTGCTATCCATGTCCAACTATACTGCTGCACCCATTAAGCACCCCCACTTTATCCCTGTCCCCCACTACCTTTCCAGCCTCAGGTAACCACCACCTTATTCTCTATCTTCATGAGATTAGTTGTTTTTAATGTTTAGATCCCACATTTTATTTATGTGCTCTCCTATACCCCCGATTTTCACTGTGCTTAGTTAATTTTATATTCACACTAATTCAATCTTACCATTTGAGCGTGTCGTATTCTTTTTTTTTTTTTTTTTTTCAGTTTTTGGCTGGGGCTGGGTTTGAACCTGCCACCTCCGGCATATGGGGCCAGCACCCTACTCCTTTGAGCCACAGGCGCCACCCCGTGTTGTCTTCTCTGTAGAGTTCGGTGGGGTCTGTCTCTTGCTTGACCAGGTGTCGTCATCCAGTTATTTTCTAAGAGGTCTTTATCTAAGTGGGTTCTGTATCACTGGAATAATTCATGATCAAGAATGTCTGTCCTCTTTATACTTTAAGTTAGTAAATTATTTCTCTCCTTGTCTGTCCACAGTACACCAAATTCTGCTATTAAATTGTTGAGGAGTTTGAGGTCAGCCAGATAATTTTGTCTTGAAGGCTGCATAATTTTTCTGTTTTACACGCATCCCTAGCACAACCTTGGAATACCAATATTCCTTTCAATCTGTAGGTGGAAATCCTTATTTCATGATAGTTTTTTTTCCCCCATGATATACAGTACTTGCCTTTTTGTTGTTGCTGTGGTTCCAGGCAGTATCTGGCAGTGAAGAGAGTGGGCTCTGTAATCAGGTTGGTCCACTTGACGTCACATCCAAGCTTCTCCACTTAACATAGAACCTTGAAAAGCATTAACTTTTCTGTGCCTCATTTTCCTTCTTCTATAAAATGAGGATAATGATATCTGCTTAACAGGGTTGTTGTAAGGATTAAATGAATTAGTAAACATAAAATGTACTAAATAAATAAATCAGTTATTTTTATAGTGTATATGTTGTTCTTTGTTTAACCTCCATGTCTGCTGTGTTTTCACCCACATTTAACATTGTTATGTTCTGCTTTATTGTGTATAATTTCTTTAAGCTCATTTCAATGCATTTCTACTCAGAGTCATTCTTCCAATCAAAATCCCTTAATTACAATTTCTCAGTTGGTATTACTGCTCTTTTTTCTTATATTTAGCCCCAACTTGCTTCTATTAACATTCCTTGGCATAGGTTAGAAGTTGGTAAATTTTATTTTTAAGGGAATGATAGTAAATATTTTAGGCATCATGGGATGCATAAAGTCTGTATCATATTCTTCTTCAATGTTTAAAAATTTTTTAAACTAGTTAATCACACAAAAACCATTCTTAGCTCAAGGATTTCAGATAATCTTGGGTGGACCAGAGAGGGAATAGTTTGCCCACAGCTGGAGATCTGAAATGTTACTGGCTAGTGTGTGGGTCTCCGCCCCCCACCCCCGAAGCAGATAAATCTGCCTCTTACAGATTTATGCAGTGAAGTTTGGCTTCAGTTAGGATATTCTCCATTCCTCCCTGGTCTCCCAGTATTTCACCATCTCATTAATCTAATCAAAGGAGCATTGTGTGGGCCTTTCAGGGCTGTGACACTTACCTGGAGAGAAAGGAATGAGTGGGTTGACGTCAGTTAGCAGCCAGCCTGAGGTCTTCATATGTGGCAAGTCTGCTTCACAATTTGATTTTGGCATGGTGGTCACTTCCTTTGATCGAAGGGGTTTATTTTCATTTTTTATTGCTGTTGATAGCAAAATCTGAAAGAGGGCAAGGAAGGAGATACCAAGGCAGACTGCCGCCTGCAACCAGAACAGCAAAACCAGGTCTTTCAAGTCTGTAGCTGAGACAAATTGACAAATGACGAGTTTCCTGAGTTAAAAACATCAAGTCTGGTGTCTGAGAGCTCAGAAACTTCTCACTGAATGAATTAATGTGGAAATCCTCATCATTTCACAAATGCAACTCTAAGAGAAATCTGGAGTTTCGGTTCCAGAAAGTACTAACCACCCATTTGACCACCTACGTACAGTTCAGGGAACTCTGGAAATAAAGCCGACTCCTGCCCTGGTGCAGCCACCGCACATTAGCTTCCTTCCCTTACAGCCGCCCCAGAGGGACTCACACCCCCGAGGCAGAGTAAGCTCTGGAGACACCCACGGCAGGGCGCAGTCGCAAACTGGGTCACGAAGCGGCAGGGACACGTAGGCGAGAGGTTCTCCCGACAGACATCCCGGCCCCGGGGTGTGGGCAGACTGGTTTCTGTGTATGTGTTAAAACCTTGTTATATTTTAATGTCTCTCAAAAGTAATAGTCTGCTGAGCTGAGGTGTTAAACTGAAGAATGATTTGGAGCCTTAAACTGAGCCGGCGTGTTAAAGGTCCAGGGCAGTACCTGGCAGGTGATGAGTCGTCTCATGCACATTACCCAAATTTCAAGACAGATGTGGGAGCAGATCGCTCTCCGGAGAGGGAGAAATTACTGTTTTCTGACTTCTAAAAAAATGATAAAAAATATCTCTTACAGACAAAATAAAGTTAAACTTTTGATAATTATTGCTCTCTCCTTCACACTCACACATACGCGTGTCTTCCCGCTTCCTGTCTGTGTCGGCCTGTGCACCTGTGGGCCTCAAATGCCTCTTGTTTATCGTTGTAGACTCAGCACTTCGTTCATGACCTGGTGGAAATGAGACATTAAAAATATTTGGAAGATTAGTAAATAGATGAATGTGCAACTATGAGAGAGAGAAACCGTTATCACCTAGAGAGAGGAGCTGGAAAGGGCAGATGGAGAACTTCATTCAGTCTCCTGGTAATGGAATGTTCATGGGAGAATATTCCAGAAACACGACCTCCAGGACTGTTAATACCCACTATTGCTGAAGCCTGTGAACTCCAAACTAGTGTCATGTGGAAAGACTTTGACCAGTGTCATAGGAACCCTGGAGAGATTCTGAATGGCTGTGTGGTCACAAACTGTCCATTCAGCCACTTTCATCATTTTCTGAATGATATTGTTAGTTCCACAGTTGGAGGTAGGACGGAGCTGGATGTCCTCTCTCTAACAACTTGGCAGGGAGGCAGCATGTACAGCAGAAATAACCTTGGTTCAAATGGTTCTAAATGTTCAAAAATTTATTAGCAAGGAAAAGACGTGGCCTAATCTATTTTTATGAAGTCCTCTTTTTCTATATTGGGGACTATAACACACACTTTTCCGAACCAGAATCACTCCCAGGGTTTAAGGTTGATGCATCAATAATGTGATGGAGGATGAAGCCGCCTCTCTGGTTGGGTCAGGTGGCTATAGACCTAGATTTTCTGAAGACGACTGGTCACAAAGTTGCTGGACTTTTATCCCTTCTCTGTACAAGGACATTGTGACTCATCCTACCTTCTGATCAACTTTATGTCTTCAACACCACTCACTTTATGAAGGAAAAAATCATTGCTAATGTGTCGTATGCTAATTAATGGCTCCTCTTGCTTAAATTTTGATAATATCTGAAGTGCTTAAAACCACCACTATGGGCTGTTGGTTCCTGATTTAGCCTTGAAATGCAATTTAACTGCCACTAAAATGTAGATTAAAGTTACGTGTGTGCAGGTAGATACAGACACAAGCATCGTCTATGCTGAAGTATTTCAAAATAAATTGCTACACAAATAATACAATGATATAATGAACAAAATTTCAGGTGAATGGAAACTGAAACAAAACCCTGAAAATAGATTTAATGGTGATTTAATCATCCACTCATTTATTCATTCATCCTTCAATAAATAAGATTACGTGGCAACGGAGCAGCTTGGTACATTACGAAGACTCTTTAGCTCTTTGAATGCAACACATTGAGTTTAGTGTCCTTCAAATTCATGCCTCAGTGTTTTGACAAGCACATTTTTATTGAAAACATTAAAAGGAAAAAGTTTTATTGACTTTTAACTCAAATAACTACATCCCACAGGCCCTAGAAAATTTCTTTTCTGACCCTGAAGCAAAACCAAGTTATCTCAACTTACAGGCCACAACATAACAATCTGGACCTCGCCATTGAATTATCGGACTTCTATAATTTAACATGCATATTGTGTTATAAAAAAAAAAAACCGTAGCTGGGTAAGCTCCACGGTGTGGGGTGATCACTGCCATGAGCCTGTCACACTTCTGCACATCCTCTCAGCAAAGGCATGAGCCATGCTTTGGTTTCAGGCTCTGTCATTTCAAGGATTTTTACATTTAAAAAAATGAGGCTTTGAAGAGAGATGTTTTTGTCCTTCTGGAGTAGATTTGTTTACTACCCTGGGTAATAAAGATAATGTCTTATTCTCAGGCAAAGGTTAGGTAAATTTTCTATCAGTACCTTATGAGAAACTGGGGTTTCCTGATCTCTGGGTTTACTTTCTGTGGCCCACTGGGGCACGGCTGGGGAGCACTATTCCGTCATGTTGTCACTCCAGGATCCAGTGGAAAGTCATATCCAGCTGCTAGTGTTGTAGCAAGTGATACACTGTCTTTGGTATCTGACCCAGGAATGTCGCATCTTCTGCCAGTTTCCGTGACAATGTGGAAAGCTGCCTTGGTAGTCTGCAAGTAGAATAAAATCTGAGGCTCACCATGGTTCTTATCACATCCCCCCTAAACATTTTAACTATGGAAAAGATACCACCCACACCTTAGTTTCCCAATTGTCAAGGACAATTGACACAAAACTGACTCAAAATGAAAAGTATAAAACGACTTGAAAGCTACTGGAAATTCTAACATCCTTTCCACTGTCGCTGGAGGCACCCCAAACAGTGCCAAGTACAGTGTAAACCTAAGGGCCTAAGTTATTCTTCTGCAAAATGCATGAATATTGCACCCACCTCACGGAGTTTTTGTTCAAGTCCATCATAATTCACACAGCGTGTGTTGCTGAGTAGCTCACAGTATAGTATATATACTCAGTGTCAAAATCCTTTACTCTCAAAGACTTCAAATTTTTTTAGCACTTGCCATTCCAAAATTGTTTTATTGTAATAACACAAATTATACTTTTACACATACATACATACTTATGTATTATATTAATCACAAACCCTGAGTATCTATTCAGCATCTATTACTCTGTTTCTTCGCTTTTCTAACCAATTCCCATTTTATTCAGAAACTTAACCCATCCTCAGCTCCAGAGATGAATCCCAATAAGTCTAAACCAATATATTCGTTATATCCTTGGGTAAATTACTCCCCAAAGGTGAACATATGACCTAAGATAACCCCAGCAAAGTGAAAGGAAGAACTTTTAGTTTCTTTGGTTGAAAAGCGTCCTGAGTTGAGGCATGTCCCCCCGAAAGAGATATGCTGGTGGAAGTCCCAACCCCCAGCACTTCAGGATGTGACCTGGTTTGGAAACAGGGTCCTTACAAACATAATCAGCCCAGTGGAGGCCATGGTTGAGTAAGGTGACAAGGTGACGGCCATGAGAAGGAACAGAAAGCCACAGGAAAGCTGCATGTAACAAGAAGGCCGAGGCTGGACACGTGCGGCTGCCAGCCAAGGGTCAGAGATGGTCGGCAAAATGGCAGAGGAAGGTTGGGGGGTGTGACCCCAGGGACACTGGGATTTCACACCTTTCACATCCAAGACTGGGACACAATACGTTTTTGTTTTGTGGTTTTGTTCTTAAAGCCACCCAGTTTGTGGTCCTTTGCTGTGGCAGACCTAGGAGACTGAAATGACACAGAAAGATTCGCCTCTTTCCTGAAGGAGAAGGAAAATGGCAGCTTCCTCGTCACCACGAGAAGAGGAAACAGGAGGGAAAGCAGAGTTACGGTGGAACCCTGACCTCCCAAGAACGGAATTTTCTCAGCCTCTAGGCTTCTTGCATGGAATAACGTTATTTTTATCGCTTTATTGGACAAGTCCCTTTGAGTGATACAAGTTTTCCTGACGCTCCGAACGTGAAGCCTTCTCACACACACACTTTCAGGTACATGCCCGTGCACACAGGTGTATGTGGTGCAGCACATACGTCCGTGTTCCTAAATGGGTGTGCGTATTTCTCATTTGCAAGCAGGTAAGACATGGCACTCAATTTAGTCACTGCCTACGGTTTGTGCAATCTGTGTTGGCCTCCGTTTTATTAAAAAAAAAAATGGCTGTATTGGAATCAAGGCCCCTGTCGACCAGTTTTAGGGTTTGTGTCACACACAACAGCAGGTCTGTCCTTATGGCTGGTCCTCTGGGAACGCTGGTTCTGTCACACACACACCCCCCACTGTATATGGCAACGACTCACTAAATTCAGCGTCCCTCTGCTCCTAAGGCCTGCAAATATGGCTTGACACCCTAGACACAGGACCAAGGCTGTGCAGTGTTTAAGCAACGTTAAGCAAAAAAATAAAGAATGTTCACAGTTCTTTTCTAAAATCTCTAATTCTATTAACCAGCCTTCCTCTCATTTTTTTCAGTCTCTAGTCTTCCTTCAGTCTGTCACTCACAGTGACACAGACGACAGTGACATGCTCCGGTTCCTTCTAGCACTCACGTCGCAGTTGCCAGGTAGACTCAGGATCAGAATGATGATTGGACGTTCCCCTCTGTTAGTGCTAACGGTATTCACGGTAAAAAGAAAAACGAATCTTCCCTTCAGGAAGAAATAATTTACTTCTTTTTGTCTTGAGTGTGATGAACACTCGTTTATGGATGTGCTGGTGGCTCTGGAGTGACACGCTGCAAAGCCTTCTGGTGCCCTCAGGAGACAATTCGGACTGCACTGTAGCACACCAGGCCCCTTCTGGTCCAGCTTGGATCTCCCGGCTGCCCTCATCTCTCCTTGTTCTCTTAATTGTCTGTCATCTGAGCTGGCCTGGGACTTCCCTGGTTTGGGCACTGAAAGTCCCGTCTTGAGGAAAACCCTCAGACCTCAGACTGTCAATCACCCCTCCTGGGTACTCGACTTTCCTCTATCTCACTGTGAGATGCCTCAAAGAATTGAGTGTAACATCTGTTACTTTGCGGCACACAACTGGCATGGAATTTTGATAAACGGATGAACCAGCGACTGGATAAAGAGCACCGTGCCCTGCTCTGGGTGTGGGATTAGAACTGTGCTCTCCTGACTACGATGCAAGGCACCTGTTCCTTGCAGTTCCGTGCACAGTGTGTTTTCAATGAGACAAAGATGAGTTCATGAAAACAAGTAAAACTGCGAACAGTGATAAGAACCCCCTAGAAACAGAATCGTCCAGAAGCCTCGCGTTGCCGCCCAGTGTACCCAGACTGGGATGGTCCTTGTGGGAATGTTATCACCTTCTCTGGCACAAGTTTCCTTATTTCTAAAACTGGGGTGCTTATTCTCCTTTTTATTTCTACTATTGTTAAGAGTCAAGCACATTTTTTACCCATCAAGTTTCCAGGCTGTAGAAAGGCTTCCTTGGCTTTGTTCAGGCTGCCTGTTTGGTTAAGCTCGTCTCCCTAGGACTGGAGGGCATGTGAGTCAGAGTCCACGGCTTCCAACCCTCACATAGCAGACAAAAGTAAACAAAACAAACCCCCCTCGAACCATACCTGGGCAGACTAAGCATTTTAAATACCTGCTCTGGAAAAATACAAAACACCACCAAACTTCCTTCTTACTAAACAAACTTCCTGTTAAGACCAGAGCATTCTCCATTTGCCTAAATAGTCACAGAGAGGATTATTGAATTAACATGACCCCAAGTTCCCTGGAATTTACTCTCAAGAGCTCAGCTGTATTCCAGTAGAGATACTCAGAAATAACTACAGAAGAAGGACAGGCCGAGGGCAAACCACTGGGCTATATGATAGTGGTATAAAAACCGGGGGTGAGGACACTTCTTGGGAAACCTCGCCTTCTCCTAACTACTGAGGTTAGTCCTGGCTCCTGCTCTATTGCTGGTTAAACCTTCTCATAAATAAAAGTTAAAACTGGAAATCTATGGCCATGAAAATACGGGAAAAAGAAAGCCTGGATCATGGATTATATTCCTCAGATCTCCAAATACGGTGATTCCTCTTCCTGTGACCAGTTTCTTATGAATTAACCACTCATCCACGGATGTCAGCAGGGGGTCATTCATTACAGGGCTGGAGGGAAAACAGAGAGGAACGTCAGACAGGAGTTTGGGGGAGTTCACCCCATCCACTAGTCACCAGGCGAGTCTGAAAGAGCAAGTGGGTCACGGTCATCCTCAAGACCTGCCAGTGGGCTCTGGCCCAGACTTAGAGTTCAGACAAGGTCTCCAGACAAAGAGCAGCCTGGGCTGAATTGTTAAACAAGACCAGGAATGAGGCACAGAGGCGGGCAAAAGAACTTGTGTTTAGAGAGGACTTCAGTGTGGGGGAGAGCGTGGAGAACTGGGGCAGGCCAGTGCAGCCAGGGCCAGAGGTGAGGTGGAAGGAGGCTGGCAGACTGGGGGAATGCCAGGGAAACAAATTGTTATCACCTATTTCGAGGAGTTTGGGGGAAGCACTGGGAAGACAAGGAAAGGTTTGAAATAGAGGGTGCTGGGCAGTTAGATTGCACACTTTGGACGTTTACTCAGGCTGCGTTAAATTGACTGACAAAGGGCCCGAGGAGAGGCCAGGAGGCCATCTGCGAGACTGCCAATCGGTGGGTTGGGCTAATGAAGGGGTGTGGTGGACATGTAAGAAAGTGGCTGAAATTGATGGAACCTGAAAGAAATTTCAAAGGAAGTGAATTTGAGTACCCAACTGTGGGAGGTAAGGCTCTGGGAACACACCCCTCTGGTGTGCAATAATGTCACAGGTCGAATCACACGGCCGTGCTGTTTCTAGGGCAAATGCACAACTGAAGACCGGCAGTTTCATGGAGTTTCCTTTCTCTGACAAGCGCGCTTCACTCGAGGTCCACGGTGATTCAATTCAGCAAAGCCAATGTGGACGGAGGTATAAACACTTTCTTTTCCTCTTCAACTCTTATAACAGAATTTTTCTTGCCACAGGCAAGAAAAGTTCAGACCTCCAGAGTCACGATGGGTCATCATAAAGTCTGGTTCCAAACCTTTCTTTTATGAGCCAGAAAATTAATACCAAAAGGTTAAGAGACCTTAAAGCTAAATAAAATAGAATAATAGGATGTAACGTAATAAAATATAAAATAAAACATAACAGACTTCCTTTTAGTAGTAGGTAATATCAAATCCCAGAGTATTAGAGAATGTTTTTATTAAACATTTTGATAGCACACGGTGACCTCAAGAAAAGTGGTTTGCAAATGTTAGAAAGGTAAGGACAGAGTTAGATGCTTTTGCCAGTGACCAGAAGAGAAGCAGTGAGAAGAATCAGTGGGACCGCAGAATTTGCTTGGGTGAGGCTGTGCCTGGCAATGTTTTGAGATTCTATCAGTCTCTTATTATTTTTGTAACAAGGAATCATGGCATGGCACTCTTCTCGGAATACCAGCGCCACACATCCATTCTAACAAATCAACACTCCCATCTCCACTGACCCATTTGTCAGAAATGCCAAAACGTGGGCCAAGCCACGTGATTGTTTCACTGAAATCTATAAAACAAGTGTCACTGGACCTCACTCTGAGAAGTCTAAAGGAATGGTTATCTTTTTTTTTTCCTATTTGTCATAACAATATCAACTGAACAGCACCTGCCATTCTGAAACACACTCTTTGTTCTGGAGAAGAGGAAGAACATTCCAAGATGGTGTTTCCGATTCTTCCAGAAATCACTGAGGGGCGTGGCTACTGAGGGAGGAGGGATGGAACCAAGGCTGCACCCACTCTGCACTTCTCCTAGAACGAAAGTAATTTCATGCAACATCATAACCTTCTCTGAGCCACTGACATGAGGCTACAGCCGGGACTCCAAGCCTGTTAATAAAGAGATATTGTATCCTTGAATGATAAAATGCAGAGTGTGGATGAGTGTTCTCACCATGCCCAGACGCACAGCGTGGTAGTGTCTTTGTTAAACAGCTTGCTTTACCCACTTGACGATGCACATATACTTCCAAACATTACTCTCTACATGGTGCATGCATACAAGTTTATCCGTCGATTAAAATTTTTAGAAAAGACTTTAACACAGGTCTGTGACTCTCAGGGACTAACTGGTTGCTTTTCCTTGTGCTCTGTCGCCAGAAGGACTCTAGCCAGCGTCCTTCCATGGAGATCGGTCACTTATCTCCAAAAATTCACTCTCTTGATCTTCCTTTAGGCTTCACGACATAGTGTGCAGTCTCCTTTTGTGGACACTTTGATTAGGTGTCTTTGAGGGCACTAAAAAAAAGAAAGAAAAAAGAAAGAGAGAGATGGAGGGAAGTATCATTTACTTAAATAATTAACCAGAAGCTAACTTGTGCCACTTCTGTGTCAGGCTGACACTACCCCAATGGGACCATTTGCCACAAGTTTATAAACGCAGCACAGAAAACAGAATCAAAACAAGTCCTTGGCTACATTATCCCACATTGACATTGGAAGATCCAGCCTATGGAACAGGCAGGAGATCCCAGGGTGATCAGAGTGTACCCCTTAGTTTGCACCACACCAGCTCAACAGCAAAATGTGATTTAATTTACTAAATAATTTGGTTGTTCAACAAAGCCGAAAGATAACTCACTTCGTGCCACTTTGCTTATAAGTAAGCCGGTAACTGGCGGTGCTCTTCCAGTGAATGCTTTTGTTGTTGATGCCAAGAGAAAGCTGTTTGAGTGGAAAATACACAAAATTAAGGGCCGGCTGCTGCGGCGTTTGCGATGCTCCGCTTTTGTTCTCATCAAGTTTATTTCTGCACAGAGGCAATAACAGCCCTTTGTTTCTCTAACTCGATGAAGTCACTACGTCTTGCTCAGTGGCGCACGGCTAGGGAAAAACACATTCAGCCGAATTTAGAACCATTTGGAACTCACGAGTTGTGAATTTTGAACCAAACTTGAATCTTTTAAAAGCTCATCTGTTCCGCAGAGCGCGCCAGCTCGGCTCCCTGCCCCGCGGCCCAGGCTGTCCCCCGAGAGCCGAGGCAGGGGTCTCTGAGCCCCTCGTATCTCTCCCCATAGACAGATTGGAGTGTTGCCTGACGCCAAAGCTCAGGGTACACTACAGGGCCCAGAAACCTATGCTGCAGGACAGGTTTCCCAAATATGAAAGAAAAAAGCTCATTTGTATTTTGCCAATTTTCAAATATTTTCTGTCTCCAGAACCTGTTTTTCCTCTGCCGGCATGATGGTAGTACATACCCACCAGAGCCACAAAACCCCTGTCACCCCCATCTGCAGGTCAGCTCGGGAATTCTATCAGCTCGTTTCCCGAGATCTCTGCTTGCTCACCTCGCACTCCTGCTCAAAGCCTTTCATTTATTTAGACGCCCACTCGTTCTTCATTCATGAGCCTCCCTTGAGCAGCTCTGTGCCACAGGAGCTCGGCCAGGCTGCTCTCCGGGGTGGGCAGCTCTTTCCACGCGAAGGGAGAAGACCAGCTGTGGCTTCTCCAGGTCGGCTGTGAATTCCGAGGCTGGGCACTCAGCTCCGTGGATGTGTGCTCTGAAAAGGACCCGCCCTGCAAGATGAGGGGTGCCGGGAGGTCTGAGGAGGGCTGCTCAGACCTGGATGCTGGGCAGTGGTTGTTCTCAGGGAGGTAGCAGAGTGTCAGGAAAACACAGGGAAGGAAGCACTGTCTTCACTGCAGCGTCAGTGCCGGTGCAGGAGGACCAGCAAAGGTGGCCCCAGCAACTGCACCTGGGCCACCGGCTCCTCCACAAGATGTGTGGGGGTGTGCGGGTCTGGATGTCAGTGAGCAGGGTCACAGTGTCGAGGGAACCCACAAGAAGGGTGGGAGACAGTGGAGCTCGAGAGCACAGCAGCGCCAGGTAATGAGGGAGCCTCACAGCCTGCGAGGGGCTGGACGTGTCCTGAAGACAGGCAGCCATTGCACCTGCTGACTCAGCCTCTTCTGCCAAACGCTGTCCAGATGCCATTCCCAGTATCCAGCACGTCCTATAATGCACGTCTGGCCTCCTCGGAGAAACTAGCTTCCTGTCGTTTCCACGAGCAGACTTCTTCGCTCGAGTGACACATATGTACTCCATGGGTCTCAGCCACCTGCGTCTGCTGTCCACATGTGGGTCACACCACCGACCAGTAATGGACCCCGCCAGCCTCCCTCCGTCAGGGATGTGTGGCATCTTCAGGTTTCTTGTGTGTGGTTGTTAAGTAAGTACTGTCCATCCGTCCATCCAGCCAGACACAGGACTAGGGGCTGAGAATTCATTTCTTCATTAGATAAAGGTAAACACCTGTGAAGCTTGGAACTGTCCCGGGCGTTAAAGCAGCAGTGGTGAGGGACACGGAAGAGGCACCGACTGCCTGGTGACATGAGCACGATGTGTCTGGGGGAGGCAGACGGAAGCACAAGGAATTCACGGAGAGTTTAGTGACTAGTAAGATGACAGGAGAAACACAGGGAGCTACAATCAAGTACCTGAGCAGTCAGGGAAGAGTACAGGAAACATCTGAGCTAAACGCTAAAGGGTCAGTAGGAAGAAGAGGCTGGAAGAACATCGCGTGCTGAGGGAAAAGAAGACATGAAAGTCAAGGCTGGGATGGCGCACGTGGGTGGTGGAGCCTGCTCACGATGGCTACAGAGGTGCAGGGAGGAGAGCCACTGACTCGCCGGAAAAGGAGAGGACGACAGAGGCTGGAGAGGGGCCTGGGGAGCAGGGGCGCCACGCAATCCAGCCTACGTGCTAAGTCCAAAATGGTCTTCATCTCACTGTGTGTCTGGCAAAAGAGGCTGCCTAGGCCACAGGGAGAAGGGGGGTCCAGGAGAGGGAAAGGACTTTCTTCTGGTTTTCCCCGAAGGTGGGTAGATGCTGCAGTGGTGGTGATAGCCATGCGGTGATCACGACATGGAGATAAGAGGCAGGGGCTGCGGTTCCCAGGGTGACAGATGCTCTCGATGCCCCAGCCCACATCCCTTAGCTCACCTGAGTCACCTGCACCCACAGGGCACGTGTTTCTCCCCAGGGACAACTTCCCTCCACAAGGACCTATGTTACCATTGCTCTTTGCCTGAGGACTTTGAGGACTTCTGTGTGACCTTCCCCAAATCACACAGGAAACAACTGGGAAGCAGGAGAGTGGGTAGCAACACCCCCAGGGGATCCTCAACAAATGGGAGGCGAGAGTCAGAGGACGCGGATTTCCGTCCCTGCAGCGGAAGCTCCCCAATTCCCTGATGTGCTTTGTACACCTTTCCTCCACCCGTCTGACCCCCCCGTTTCCTCACTTTTGATTCCAGGGACTGCTTTCCCAGTAAATTTCCGGCACTCAAATCCTTGTCTAGGGGCTGATTTTGAGGAACCCCTACACCGTGGGTGCTGTCACAGACCCTACTGTAGACATCCCAGGTCTCCGTGGCACTAAGCTCCTGCCACTCATCCCAACCTCCAGGACGACCTTCACAGCATGGAAGGGTGATGAGACCAGGCCCGAGTGCTGTGTTGTGTGCGTGTGTGTGCAGAGCTATGACATAAAGTGCATGTGTCACCAAAGATTGTGGGGGATAGCGTCATAAATCTGCTGTGCAGGGTATCCGTAGGAGACGAGACTGCAGTCCTGGAGACCAGGTGGAGATAGTAACTGGGCAGGAAAAAGTTACCCAGGTCTTCAACAAGGGTGGCAACGGTGACAACAGAGGGGAGGAGACAGATCGGACAGACAGCTGGGAGGACTCAGTGGCTTCTTATCATGATGGCTTGATGCCTGCGTCCCCTTTGGAAGAATATGATTGGCACAATGAGAACAGTCATAGCGTAGTGAGAGTCAGGCCATTGGCCTAATAAACCCTGATCGTGGTGTGACCAGAAAATCAATTTCCTTGGAATAACTCATGCAAAATGTAACATATGAGAGTGCTAGGCTCTAAACATGCAATTACAGTTTTCTGAGTTTAAAATTGTGTTTGGGTATGTGGTGCACAATCTCTAAAATATAATTACGGAGGAACACAGTTTAATTTGTATCAGTCACAATTTACGGCTTGTCTATGTTTATAGAAATGATTATGGTTCGAAGCTTCTTGTGCCTTCCTTGATGCATAAAAAATGATTATCGAGGCTTCAGCAGTAGGCGCATTCCCTGAGAATTGGCCGCGAAGGGCCCTTTAATCAGGAACAAGATCCCCCAGAGCCAAAGCACGCAAATATGCAATCTCGGAGCGACGGTTAACTTTTCATAATGAGAGAACTGGAGGGGCCCATAGCCACAGGAAGCAGCCGCCTAGCAGAAGGCCAGCAAGCTCTGGTTACCAAGCACGGTGGCTGTGCTCATCTGCCATTTTGCCACATCTAAGCACCAGCCAGCTGCTGCCACCAATTTACCATCTTATTGTTGTTATTGTTCCAAATAGACTGTCACGGGGTGAGCTGCTAGCCCTTTATCAAAAGACTTCACAGGGAGAGACCCCGAGACTTTCAGCAGCTGGTGATTCTCCTAGACGCTGCCTTCACTTCCCTGGACCACCTCAGGGGAGTCACCTGGCTGCTCCGGGTTTTGAGTTTTCTCATCTCCGTAACGAGGGGGCTGAACAAATGGCTTCAAAAGACGCCATCAGCCCCCAAAGATGATGCCTCAAAATAAAGAATAGTACAGTCGTTCTTTAAAAAGCCATTCGACGCACGCACGTGGGCCGCATTGGGGCTGTGAACTCCGAAGAGGCATTTGCTGTCCTCTGTTCACGAGAAACAGAAAAGGAATATAGACAACAAGCTTGCATGGCCTTATGGTTAACATATCACTTGGAAAAAGTTTGGTTGCACAAAACTGTCAAAAATAATTACCAAGATGGATCCTGATCGAAAAGAATGTGAAACTCAGAGGCCTGCATGTGATAATGGGGTGTCCCCACCCCACTCCCTGAAAGCAATCCATCCATCTGGTCAACCAGCATTCTGCACATGCTGTACTTGGGTGGGTAGTTCTTTTTTTTTTTTTTTTTTTTTTAACAAGAGCTATTGAAAAGAAAAGAAGCACAAACTGCTCTTAAAAGAATACTCATTTCCGAATGTCGTGATGAGGCATTTCGACAACACTTCATAGGTACAAAGTGCCCCAGATCATCACATCACTTTTGTATGAGCCGAATGCCATGGAATTTGTTATCCTGTGTCCCGAAGTGGGTTTGGAGACTGTGAACACTTTCTTGCAGGACTGTTGTGTAGGAAGTTGCTTCGCATGAGCCCCTGAATGAAGGCAGCGCCCCGGGGAGTTATTTTTCAGCAGGCTACAGGAGAGCAGGACAGGCAGGTCGGGGGCAGACTGGAAACGCACTTTTCCGTGAGAGCAGGTGGGTGATCGAGAAGGTGACATTTGAGCAGAGACCTGGAGGGACAGAAATGCAGCCACGAGGGTCCCTGGGACAGGTCCAGTGTCGGCAGTGGGAAGATCCAAAGCAAAGGCCCCAAGACAGAAGTCCCTCTGACACCTCTGAGGAACATGGAGGCTGGTGAGCCTGAAATGGTCACTAAGAAAAGAGTAGGGAGACAAGATAGAAAGGCAACAGGAGTGGGTCCCAGATCTGACCGTGTGAGGACTGTGGCTTCATGCCCAGTAAGGTAAGGAGGGAACCACCGAGGCCTCCGAGCAGAGAGCCACGTGATCCTTCCAGAGCATCGTGTGGGCAGCGCAGTGTTGGGACAGAGTGAAGGGGGAAGGACAGAGGTACGGACACCAGGAAGAAGGCCAGAATGGTGGCTCAGAATAAAAGGGGCAGCAGGATGAAGGAGCACGAGGTTCTGGGTATATGCTCTGAAAGTAGAGCAGAGAGGACTCCCTGATGGTTGAAATACGGGGTATGAGGGGAGGAATCTACATGATTCCAAGACCACGGACCTGAGCGCTGGAAGGGAAGCACGGCCATCAGCAGAGGCCGGGAAGAGCATCCATCATGATCACAGAAGAGTAAAGGACAGGTGTGGTCAGGCTCAGTTTGAACTGACCACTGTCGAGTAGACAGTCAGATGTCCAAGTCTAGAATTCTGGGTCCGGCTTATAGATTTGGGCATTTAAAGACACAAATGAAAATAACAAGAGAGCTACCATATGAGGTAGATCCTTGTAAGAAGTGAAATCAGCACCTTTAGGGATGTCTGCACTCCTGTGTGCACCCAGTGTTATTTACAAGAGCCAAGACGCAGAAGCCGCCTAAGTGTCCACTGATGACGGATTCGTAAAGAAATCCTGGCATGGACGCACACACACACACAGATATCACCCAGCATTAACAAAGAAGATTCTACTGTTTGCAGGAATATAGGCAAAACTGGAAGACCTTACAGTCAGTGAAATAAGACATGAAGAAAGTGCTCATGGGCAGCGCCTGTAGCTCAAATGAGTGGGGCGCCGGCCCCGTATGCCAGAGGTGGTGGGTTCAAACCCAACCCTGGCCAAAACAATACTGAAAAAAAAAAGCTCACTTATACAAGGAACATATAAAAAGTTAAATTCATAGACTCGGCGAGTACCGAGCTGGTTACCGGAGGCAGGTGGTGGGGGTGGGGAGGCATGAGCCAGAGTTACAATGTGACAGTTGTATAGATTAATAAAGCCTCCAGACCTAAAGCACAGCGAGGGGACTGCAGCTAATAATCTCGTACCCTGGAAATTCCCCAGGAGAGTAGGCTGTAGGTGTTCGTACCACACACCCCACGGGCAACTGCGTGGGGACAAGTTTGTTAATTTGCCAGATTGTACTGATCATTTTACTGTTTACCAACAGGTGTCACTCACCTTTGAGACAATAAACACTATGGGAACAATGAATCCATCAGACGAGGCTGATGCAGGAGGGACTGTGAAAATCAGAGAAGAGCGAAGGACCAGGCTGGAGCAGGAGCCCTGCGGGGCTGGGTCCCGGGGGAGCCGGCAGAGCCACTGCCGCAGAGCAGAGGGCGGGCGAGGGAGGTGGAAGGGAGCCGGCGGGGGGGGGTCTGCGCTGGAGCCACGTGCAGGGGGCGTCGGGGGAGAGAGTGGGGGGGAGGGCGGAGGGGTCAGACTGAGCCTGAGCCCCTCAGGACCATGGTGATGGCGCTGCAGGGGAGAGGGAACTGGACACGGAGGCAGAGACCACCTTTCTCAGGCATTTGCTGCAAAGAAAAGATAGTGGTGCCCGTTAGAAAAAATGTAGTCAAAGGATTTTTTTCCTATGCATTATCTTTCAAGCTGAGGCACAGAGCAGCACGTCTGGAGGATGAAGGGGAAGATGGGGGACGGGGAACGTTTAACCATGCAGAAGCGAGAACGGAGACCCGCAGAAGTTGGAGCCGCACCACGAGCATTACGTGCACGAAGAGGGCTCGCTGTGGACAAGTCGGTCCATGGCGGCGCCCAGAAGCCGGGCTGTCCAGTGCAGAGGTCGCCAGGTGTGTGGGGAGGGCGGCCCTGGCTGCGTTCTGCATCCAATCAGCCCTCAGGCTCTGCTCACGCTCTGCTCTGCTCTGCTCGGCGGCCCGCTCTGGCCGCTGTTCTCCGCATTCTCCATCCAATCAGCTCTCACGCTCTGCGCTGCTCTGCACGCTCTGGCCGCTGTTTTCCACATTCTCCATCCAATCAGCTCTCACGCTCTGCTCTGCACGCTCTGGCCGCTGTTTTCCGCATTCACCATCCAATCAGCTCTCACGCTCTGCTCTGCACGCTCTGACCGCTGTTTTCCCACATTCCCCATCCAATCAGCTCTCACACTCTGCTCAGCACGCTGTGGCTGCTGTTTTCCGCATTCACCATCCAATCAGCTCTCACGCTCTGCTCTGCTCTGCTCTGCACGCTCTGGCCACTGTTTTCCAGGGGATTTTTTTTTTTTTTTATGATGCAGCCCACAAACTACTGAGTTTGATCAAACGCAGGGTGTCCAACTACCTTTGAGGTGATGAGTAAAAAATCCCAACAGTCCGGCTAGATTTTTCTATCAGCTTAAAATTAAATGTGCAGTTTAGGGAGAAGCCAAATAGGCATGAGAGGAAAGAGAAATCCATGGACCACAAACTTCCTCTACAATCATGCAGCTAGGAAATTGACTTTTAAAAGCTGTTGTGATTTCAGAAATTCAAAACAATGACATTTTATTTTGGTTTGCATTAAAAAAAAGAGAGAGTCGCCATTATGATTTTGGTGCAGAGAAACTCCGGGAGTCTTAACCTTTTCCCCTGCCCCAAAGCCACCTGTTCTGGTTCTGTGGGGTGAGGACACCTGTAAGACAGCACAGGAGAAGCCACATGTTTATAGCTGGTGGCACAAATGGCCTGAGTCTTGCACAGGTGAAGGTGGAGAGTTGAACAGCCAGGAGTATTACCAGCAAGTGAGGAAAAAACAGAGCAATGTGGACCCTCTCAGGCCCCCATTGCACCCCATTACTAAAGAGCTTGCAAGTTGGGGGTACAGTGCTAACGGCTGACGGACAGAGCTCTCCCCTGCTCCCTCCTCGTCCTCCTCCCAACTCGGTGTCTGAATCCTACACTCCTCTGCAGGCTGTGTTTTCTCACCTGACACTCTAAATACGCACTGTGCTCTCTCCACCTGGCCTGTCCCCCCTCACAGGAATGTGACTTCGTACCAGAAGGCTCTCATGACAGCAGACACCATTATAAGGATTTCTATACGTGAGTTATTCTGCTAAGAACTTTATAGACTCTTCACAAACATTATTATTCTCATCTTTACAGGAGAAGCATTAGGCACAGAGAAGCCAAGTGACTTTTCCAAAGTCACACAGCTAATGAATGTCACATCCAGCAGAGTCACAGCCAGTCTACGACGAGAGACCCCTCTGGAGCCTCACTCCAAGCTGCCAGGAAAAAGCATTTATGTTATATTTTCAGAAGTTGTATTTTATTTTAGTGTTTTTATATTAAAGCTTTCCCCACTGGGCCTAAGTTTGGTTATAAACAATTAAATTCTACTCCCTGAAATTGGGCACATGTACCCTATTTGCTAGAATCAACTTCAAATGGCATCCGTGCTATTCCACGTCAGGTAAGAAAACAACATACATTTAGTTGAAAAATCTGTAGCAATGTTAGAAATGTATAGTGGCTGATTTACCCTCCTATTACCTATATTAATGACCAAACATACGGGTACAGGCTAGATAGAAAATTATTTCACGCACACACCTGTTCACATATCTTATGGATAGATTTATTTTCCTTTAAGATATGTGGGTCTATTCGTTCATTCATTCACTCATAAGGAGTCCAACTTCTGGCCGAAACTCTGTAACTGATGAAGGCTCACTCTGACGGGGGTCACAGAAGAAGGCTGCCCTCCTCGCCCAGGATGTGAGCACAGCGAGGGCAACACCGCTTCTAAAGGGACTTATATCCAAGGACACAGACCCCTCGTTCTGGTCCTGCTCCTGTCCCACTTGCCTTTCCGACAGAGGTGCCATTAGTGACACTGAATGCTCTCTTCTGGAGGAGGTTTCGGGGCCAGGTCTGCTACAAGCTCCTCTGTCCAGATCTCCTTGCTGGGAGAGTAAACCTTGAAGAGCATTTTCCCACTGGGGTGAGCACCCAGCACGTTCCCCTCTTAGCAAGACCCTTTGTCCTCCCCCCTACCCCCCACCATTTGGTTCATAAAACTGTAGGAGCCTCTGTTTGGGTTTCCTGAGCAGTGAGACGACTCTCCCACATCTTTGCCAATCACCTCCACTGACGTGCTGTCTCATGGGGGTGTGGGAAATGGAGCAGGGGGAGTCAGAACTTTCTCTAATTTAGACCTTTTTTATACCATCAAAGTGAGTGATTAAAGCTTGATTGTTCCTTCCATTCTGGCTCTTTGCTTTAATCAGCTACTCTGAGGACTGACAGCTGAGCTCCTGAAAATGCATTCAACAAGCATTACTAAAGTCTTTTTAATAGTATTTTGTAAATACACACACATATAACACATATACATACATATATATTTTTTGTTTTGTATATATGTATATATATGTCTGTGTGGGTCATGGGTCGAGGGTATGTTCAACATATATATACACACATACATATATATTTTCTGTTTTATATATATATGTGTGTGTTTATATATATATATATATATATATGTATATATATGTATATATATGTTGAACATACACTTGACCTGTGAGCCACACAGATCCAACAGTCTAGGACAGGATTGCTAAATTTCAGCACCATGAACATTTTGGACCGAATGATTCTTTGATGAGATGAGCAGAGGTGGCCCATTCAGAGCCGGTTGTTAGTTTAATAGCACACACATCTCTGTCCTCTCCCACATCTTGATCCTTTTCCACTAGATGTTAACAGCAGGCTCCTTCCCCAGTTGTGACACCCCCCAATGTCTTCCAGTGGGCAAAGTCACCCCCAGGTGGGAACTATGGGTCTAGAACAGCAGTTCTCAACCTGTGGGCCATGACCCACAAGAACTGTATTGAAGGGCCACAGAATTAGGAATTTTGGGGACCACGGATCTAGAAGATGATGCCAGGCATGGGTCTTGGTGCCACCTCCCTACTAGTGTCATAACATCCTTATGAAGCAAATACTATTATCCACATTTCAGATGAGAAAAACGGAGCATGAATTTGGTTAATAAATTGTTAAGGCCCCAGGTAGGGAAGGTAGAGCCTGGATGTCGGCTGGAGCACCAAATCTCAGGTTCAGAGCCCCCACCCCAGGCTGCTCTAATGCCACACATGAGCGAATGTTCTGGGAGCAAGGACAAGACTAATCCTGTTAGAGGTCCAGGGAAGGCTTCCCAGGACAGTCAGCATTGAGCTGCGGCTTGGGAGAGTCACAGGTCAAAAGACTGTGCCCGCGTTCAACGTTCAGAACCAGTAAGACCTTGCCGCTGCTCCTTCCCTGAGTGCGGCTGCACTACCAACCTCCCTGGGCACGTCTTGCTCGCCCATCTTTGTGGCCCCTAACTCCCTCTTCTCTACGGAGATACTCCTGAGACCCCCCTAGTAAGCAAGTCATGACACATCTTGCCTGAAGGATTCTTTTGGCAATGACCAAACTCAGCATCCTGACATCTCTTCTGTCATTTTACATTTCGTACATAACTTGTCTGTAGCCCGTCATCCAGTGCTGCCCGTCGGTCAAGCATAGCACATGGCATGATGGGAAGATGTCGTGTGGGAGAGGCCACGGATGTTCCGCACCGTGAAATCCAGTCTCTCTTATCCCCTGTGTCCCCACCTATACAATGGACTTAATAGAACCCATTGTATTAAATCAGGCAAAATACTTGCGGGGTGGAGTCTGGAGTGCTGCACAGACTGAGTACTGAATACCCGTGATTTCCTTTCTCCTCGAGGCCTGGCCTCCTCACAGAACCCACACAGAACTCAGGAAGGGGCTGTGTGTGTCTCTCGCAGTGTGAAAGATTTGCTGCAGACGTTAGCGGGATGATGCTCGTGAGTTGGTGTCAGGAGAACACGGTGGCGAAAGAAACCTCCGGATAAGGTAAGAGATGGGGGCAGAAAGAAAATGGGGTCAGTGGTCTCTCGGGGTCCTCAGTGTGAAGCGGCACCCAGACACCCGCACCAACGGCAGGCTGCTTCCGGCTCTGCCGATGAGGCAAACCCCAACATGTGCACCAAAGAGGGGCGAGAGAATCTGGAGTCTCAAAAACATAAGAGTTAATTTGATGTGGATAAACAGTTACTGTTGACACTTCTGAAAATCAGTGGGACACAGAGAGGGTGTGACGACAGCCAGTCTAACCCTTTGTTGTTGCGAACACTGCTGACTTTGTTGACCTTACTTAGATGTTCTGTAGCCAAACACTGGCGAGGGCTTTGGGGACAGATTGATTCTGAGTCTCACCAGCTACTTACCGTTTCAGTCTTACTAGCTAAGTGAACTGCCTGGCCTCAGTTTCCTCATCTATAAAAATGGACAAAATGCATCAATGCCCCACAAGTGCCCTCCGCCTTCATCTGTGATGAAGATTATGAGAACCATCCTTGCAACCCCTTCCTGGGTTTTGTCCTGGGCAAGGTGTCTCTTGGCTCAGGGCAGAGCAAGCCCCGGGCGTGGCAGACGTCAGCTCCTCTGGAAGCCCCTTCCCCAGCAGTGAGGGAGGAGCAGGTTGATGCTTCTGTATTCACCTCCGCCCCGGAGCTCCACAGCTGCCTTCTCCAGCTGCCCACAGGGATCACTTGCTCAGTAACACACAGGTACTTCGTCTTCTTTTCCTCGTCTGACTTCCCGGTTCTCCTACCTGCACTTTCTGGGCTTCTATTCGGAGTCAAGCGCTTGTCTGGGAATCCGCCTCTGGAAGGATAACTCAGTACTCAGTAACCATGTGTCCCACCTGAGTGGCGCAGATCACGTGCCAGGCACACTTCCTCACCCTATGTCAGTGTGGGTTCAATCAGAGAATCAGAAACAGTCGGGGGGACATGCACACATTTTAAGGGATCATTGCCGGGAGTGGGGCTGGCGCTGCCAAGTCTGAAATCGGCTGGGAAGGGCCGGCCGGAGCTCCGGGGCAGGACTGGTGCCCTCCACACTCAGAATTGCTTCCTCCCCACAGACGCCTCAGCGCTGCTCTTAAAACCTTTCAGCTCGTTGACTCTGCCTCCCCCACATCACCTGGGGAAACCTCCCTCACTTAAAGTCACCAGACCACGGACTTTAATCACTCGGGCACCTGTGCACACCTGGCTCAGAAATTGATAGAAAAATGGAGCCTGCGTCCCAGACGGGCTGACACATTATAACAACCACTATGCCCCAAAGGGGCCAAGACTTGTCAGATTATTAGTTATTCTTCTACATAGGACATTAAAGAAGAAAGAGTACCTTATGATATAATATTGGAAAAAGAAAAAAATGATGTAAAGACCAAAATAATACTCATTTATGAGTTCCGGGTCACCTTGCCGTGCACATCTCGGGCACAAATGACGCCTGTGTTTCTGCCCCATTATTGCACTTCACGCAACGGGAAACCCGGGAGCACTTTCTTATCTCATGTCATATTTTAAGAGTTTCACTATTTTAGTGACATCAAAGCATATTAGCACTTAGAAATATCATTTTAAATCCCGTACATTTTTATTAGCACGTGAGTTCTCTCTACTTTTTAACTATTTGATGAGCCACCTTGTATCGAAATCTTTGCCAGCATACTCGTTTTCTTTGTGTTTGTTTTGTTTGTTAGGGCAAGTTTCTAGCTGTTTTCTAATTAGTCTGGAGGTCTCTTGCAACTTGTTCTGCAAGAGAAGTTCTGAGCATCCCTTATATGACGTGAATTGCTCTCTCTCTGGCACACTTAGAATATACTCCTAGCTCTAGAGTTTCATTGGAAGAAACTGGGAGTCACAAACATCATTTTGGGGGTACCATGATTCAGATGAAGTTACTCAGCTGAGAAAAGCTGGAAGAAGGTTTAGAAAATTGACCCAATTCTTTCGAAAGTCTGTTGTTACTGTGGAAAATAGTATAAAGATCTTCAAAGAACTAAAAGTAGACCTACCATCTGATCAAGCAACCCCATGACTGGCTGTTTACCCAAAGGAAATAAGTCATGTTTATCAAAAAGGCACCTGTACTTGAGTGTTTATAGCTGCAGCCCCACAACTCCAAAGATGTGGAATCAACCAAGTGCTCATTGATGTGTGAGTGGATTAAAGTGTGGTATACACACATGCACACACACACATCATGGAACACTACTTAGCCGTTAAAAATGAATGCTTTTCATAACAATCCTTTCATGACAATCCTTTCGTCATCATTCTCCTTAGTAAAGTATCCCAAGAATGAAAAGCAAACACCACATGGGCTCACCATTACATTGGAACTAACCCAACAGCACTAATGTGCACAGATAGAAATAAAACTCAGTGGGAATAAAGCAGGGGGTGTGGATGGCAGGAATGGGTGAAATTGAACCTAACAGGTACACTGCCCAGGTGATGGGCGCACTTGTAACTTGGTCCCAGTTGGTAGAGAAGCAATCCATGGAACCCCAGCATTGGTACCCCTGCAGCATTTTCGTGGGGTGGGGGGCAGTTTGTTGTTACTACAGTTGCTACTCTGTACTCTTTCTTTCCAGAATCTTAGCTGAATGTTTAGAAGTAACTATGTTATTTTTAAATCTAGGAAAGAAGAGAAGGCGACAGATCAGTGGTTGTAAGACATTCCTGTGGCTACTAAGGGCTGACACAGGAAGCTGATACAGGTGAGGGAACTATTCTGAATCTTAATTTCGTGATGGTTAATTAAATCTACATATGTGTTAAACTCTATAGAAACTGTACACCAAAAATGTCAACTTTACTGTCTGGCGATTTAATCAAAGGGAAAAAAAGGACAAATGGGGTAAGTAGAAGAATGGACCAAAAGATGAGGTGTGCAAACGGATTTTCTGGAGAAGCATGATAACACAGCGTAATTTGGGACACTAAGCACTTTCAGATTTTCCGTCTGCATCCTCGGATTTGAGGCCAGCAGTGTTTAGTAGCATGCTTTACAACCAAGTAGAAGCTGTGATTTTGCATTTAAAAAGTTTTGTCTAAATGAGACAAACTTCCTCAGTAAAAAAGATCAATCTTTTCTACCTTGATTATTTCCCAGTGAGAATTTATTTACATCTTTCACATTCATTTGCCAAACATCTTCCACATTCATGCTTAGATGAAACCTTTCAGCTAGAGATTTAATCACACAATCACACAGGCATCAAGAATTGCATAAAGGATTTCAGCATCTTGCTAAAAAATATGGAAACTCAGTAGAAATTTTAAAGTTACCTTTAAAATGCAAAGTATGACCTCTACTTTTTTTTTGAGACAGAGTCTCACTTTGTTACCCCCAGTAGAGTGCCGTGGTGTCACAGCCCACAGCAACCTCAAACTCTTGGGCTCAAGTGATCCTCCTGCCTCAGCCTTCCGAGTAGCTGGGACTACAAGTGCCCGCCACAAGGCCTGGCGATTTTTAGAGACATTGTCTCACTCTGGCTCAGGCTGGTCTTGAACCGTGAGCTCAGGTAATCGCCAGCTTCGGCCTCCTAAAAATTCATTGGAAGGAGAGGAAAATAACATCAACTTTCTGCTTGGAAAGGACAGAAAATCTTGGGAGGCGCCTGTGGCCCAGTGAGTAGGGTGCTGGCCCCATATACCGAGGGTGGTGGATTCGAACTCACCTCTGGCCACACTGTAACAGAAAAATAGCCGGGTGTTGTGGCAGGCACCTGTAGTCCCAGGTACTCAGGAGGCTGAGGCAAGAGAATCTCCTAAGTCCAAGAGCTAGAGGTTGCTGTGAGCAGTGATGCCACAGCGCTCTACCGAGGGCGACAAAATGAGACTGTCTCAAAAAAAAAGGAAGGGAAATCTTGAAAGCCTTGACCCCCTCTTCCCCCCAAACTCCAAACAAACAAAGGGCCAACAACAATGAACACCCTTAGCGCTCTGTTCCCCCAACACTCACCGGTCTGAAGAACTTTTATTTAAAAAGAAATATTGCCTGACCCCAGATAATATTAAAGGTATGACTAACGCAGCTGGCATGTGGTCATATGTGACCACGTGCATTAAGTTTCTGATCTATTAAATATTGTCACCCCAAGCAACACTGTAAGCTCCTTAAGTCAGCAATTGTTCTGTACCAGCATATCCTAATAGAATATAACGCAAACCATAGAGATTGTTTTACATTTTCTAATGGCCTTATTTCAAAAGCAAAAAGGAACAGGTGAATTTCTTAAATTTACTATACTCAAAGTATTGCCATTTCCACATGCAAGCAATATTAGATTATAGGTCTTCAAACTCCAATGTGTATTTATTTTATGTTCACAGCACATCTCAATCCAAAGTAACTACATTCCGTGTCTTTACAGCCCGGGAGGCTCCACAGTGCACAGTCCAAACTAACTACGGCGTGTGCACACATACACAATGTCTGCACACACAGACTTACACTCGCACGGAAAATGTTACTGTGTGTTAAAACTGTACATAAAAGTGATGCATTCTTGAAGTGAGGAGCTGAAATAGTCTCCCATAAATAAAAATGGTTTTATTATCTTCCCATGCCCTTCACTAATCTCAGGATAGCAGCCCTTAGAAACTGGAGGAGGTCCGTTCGCGTGAGAAGTTACTGCACCGTTTTACTCACTCCCTTCTTGTGGGGCCTTGTATCTCAGTACATGTAACTAAAACAGTTGCTGAAATCCACGCAAACCATTAATGCTCTTAAAAAATGTCATTTGACTATAAAGAGATTTAATTGTTTCTCAAAGTATTAATTATTTTTGAACACAAAAAACGACCTGGGGATATTTGGAAAGCTTGTTTTTAGAAATAAAATACCCACAGAGGTATTTAGCTCTCCTCTGAGAGTTTTAAAATTTCATTTGTGTAATCGCATTACGAACATCATCACTGTAAAGAGAATCCCAAGAAATGCAGTAGCTCCTGGTGGTGCACGACTCGGCGTGTTAGATCACTTGGTGGGAAGCCTGGAAATGCCCTTGAGCTGGCAACAATACTAGGATGCGGTAATAGAATACTTTTTATTCTGTTAATAACATAACAGTATAATACATAAGGTAATAGTCTGATGCTGTCATGTTGATATTAATATAATGACACCAAGTGTAACATTCATCACTTAGCATACACCAGGTGCTCTGCTAAATATTTTTTATTAATTATGTTACCTCATCCTCACACCGACCTTGCAAGAAATACACTTATTCTATAGATGAGGAAAGTGAGACAATTTGAGAGTTTTTGCAGTGGCGGAACTAGGGAGAAGTAAAACACGCTCCTCTCCCACTGTAGATCCAGACCCTTAACCACTGTGTCACACTGCCACATATTGTCAGAGGCCACTTCCTTAGTGTCATGGAAATCAGAAATCAAGTCCTTTGCCTTCAGGGTCGTGATTATCCAACAGCGATGGTCCGTATGCATCTACTCAAACACGGAGTATTTTTAAAATAAATATCCGCTGTTCTGCAGCAAAGAATAAACTATTTTGCGGCAGCATTATTCACAGTTGGCGGCTGATGGGTGCACGGGACGCGGGGCACATACACGCATGTATATAACATGATGTTACTCAGCCCTATGACAAGAAGACTCTAGCATCCACAATAACATGGATGCACCCGGGGACACTGTGACAGGAACAGAAACAGGCTGCATGGTCTCCCTGGGACAGTTCTAAGAAAGATGAAGTCACGGGAGTGAAGAGCAGTGTCGTGTCAGCAGCTGGCAGGCGGAGGGGACTGGAGATGTTCCTGAAGGGCATGAAGACTCAGGTCAGCAAGGTGAGTAAGTCCCAGGGATCCGCCGGGCAGCGTGGTAGCTGGTAGCTAATAACACAGCAACGTGTACTCGAGATTTACGCAGAGTAAATCAGAATCATTAATGTTCTCGTCACACGTGCAAAAGTGGTGAGACGGAGTTGGTGCATGAGTTAGCTTGAGAGTGCTAAGCTTTTCACAAGGCGGTGTCATCACAATTTTGTGTTGTAAACATACATAAACACAATTTTAATTTGTCAATTATATCTCAATAAAACTGAGTAAAAGAAGCCATTCCTGAGATCATCACGCATGTAAAACCCCAATTACCCAGTTCCCCGGGCAGAGTCCATGCTCTCTAAGAAAGGGGCCTCCCACAGTGCCCGGGAGCCCGGTCCTGGTGGCTTCCCCAGCCTCACTCCGCACCATGTGCCTCCTTCCAAAACACTGCTCAGATTTGCCAGGCTCCTCCATTCCCAGGCCCACTCTGATACACGGTCCCTTCCCCTCTGCCTTGTTTGCAGAGAAATGGAAGAAGTTCTGAGCTTCACGTCCGTCTCTCTCTCTTCACCATGCACAGGGGTTTGTCGGTAATGCCCCGAGGACGTCAGTCACTCCACCTGCGTGTAGATATAGGAGCCTGCACCTTCCAGAGCCAGGTGGCTAATGGCATGGTCACTCGCCTGCGTTTGTTACACTAATAAATAAATGCAGGAGTGAGGGTTCATCCCTAAAGAATCCAGCACTTCCGGTCAGTCATCACCCATCCCTATGTTTACTACCCGTTTTGTTACCTTGAGAAACATTTTTATCTTTATTCACTAGTCAAAATTCCGTTGATCCCTCCAGACTGATCTCGTTCCCTTCCCCAACCGGCACTGAAATCAGCCTTCCCAGACACCTGTCGTGGATTCCGCTTGGCCACCCACAGGTGTCTGCCCTCCTCTGATTGGCCAGAGACTTCCGGCTGTGATGCCAACTCATGTCCTGGCTTTCCACGTGTGACTGTCCAGCCTCACAGAGGCCGGCCTCCTGTGGGCAGACGGGTTTCCAACGAGGTGTGCGACCTTGAGCGGGAACCCTAACCTCTGAGGCCAAAGTCCTCCAACAATAAAAGATCACGGCTAAAGAATGAGGGTTGGAGGCCAGCTAGACAAGAGGGGGACAGGAATGGCTGGCTCCCGTCCCCTCTGGGCTCCACGTCCTCTCCGTTTCTCATCTCCCTGATTGGTTTTCCCACCACCCACATCCCCTGGATTGGCAGGTCCTCACTGGTTACTTCCCACAAAT
>CAUYRH010100487.1:0-23000 GCA_963574655.1 Perodicticus potto
AGCCTCAGGGTATATATAGGTGTATGGGTTCCTTGGCCAGGAAACGAATGAATACAGTCCCTTCCGCCGGGGGCAAGGTGGCTTGTCTTAAATGATTTTGTGCAAGTATAGGCTAATGCATATGTTTAGAGGTCATTTAAGGAGACGAGGCTAAACTACAACTTTCTCTAGGTTTGGTGTATTAAACACATTTTCAATTTATGATATCCCCAACTTACAATGCCTTTATTAGGAGGTAACCCCATGGTAAGCCAAGGAGCAACTGAATCAAAGGCCAAAGACCAGCAATGGCCACATTTGTTAGGTTAATTAACAGTCTAGTCACTGTGATCACTTACATGGACAGCCCACCTCATGCACCACCTCCCCATGTGACTGGTTAACTTGGGTGAGTTTCAGTGTTTCTTTGTGTGTGAGAGTGGAGGTGTGTGTCAGCATCATGGGAGCATGTTTGTGTGTGCAGGTGCACACGTGTGTATGTGCACCCCATGTATGAGTGCTTCACTGTGGACGTGTCACTGTGTACACGTGTGACAGTGCCTGCATATAACCTAACAGGCACTCCCATCACACTTGTGACCAGGTGTTTGGAGGGCTGTGAGCTGCAGCTTTACGAAGCTTGTGGCTGGACCTGCAGGCTGAGAGCTCATGAAAATGCTCTTGACTTTGACCCGACAACTATAATTTGTTTTAGAGAAGCAATTATTTTTTGCCAGCAACAGTTAAGTTGCAAGACTAATTGCTACAAATGACAAAATGATCTCTCTCTATGCCAAAACATATCACTATGGAATTAAAACCTGAGTGTCAACAATTAAAATGACAGAAAAAGTAAACAGAACTTTGGAAAATAAAGAGCAAAAATTCAAGAATCTTGAGTTTTTGAGACGTTGAACTGTACGATAATTTAAAAGCTCTAGTTGGACTAGGGAGTGACTCTTGATCACGGGTGACATGGGTAGCTGTCCTGTAATGACTCTGCAGGGGATGAATGACTCAGGAGTGACAGTCTGTGACCATACACAGATTTCAATTATCACAAGATTTTATGTTGGGGGACTAGAACACTGATTTAGAGTGCATTTTCGTTTTAAGGAGCTTGAGTGTAATTTTGGGCCAGTGTATATGAAGAGGTCCACAAGTGGCAACGAGGCCCTTCAATGAGAGGTTACTCCAGTTTGCAGTTATTAAAAAAGGACAAAACCAGAAGCAAACCCCAAAACACTTTTAAGGTCTTGTAGACAGCTGAGGGAGGTTTGCTGAGCTGTCTGTTTGCTAAGATCTCATCTCTGGCCATGCAGCCTCGCTCGGATTTTTACCTCCGAGAGCCTCAGGCACCAAGTCACCTCTGGCTCCTTCTCCTGCGCTTATCTCCAGTTGGGCCTCCTGAGGGTTGGGGACCCCAGGGGCCCTGGCGGTGGCATGCCTCTGAAGGCACACTTCCAGCCTTCTCACCCCGGGTTCCTTCTGCTAACCCAGCACTGCTGGTCTCTTCTCTCTCAGCAGGACAGACAATGGGTCCCTCTGTCCACGCAGGGGAAGCCATCTCCACCCAAACGCAATGACAGACTCCTGAAGGTGTGAAAAGAGCTGAGAACACTCTTTCTCATGGGATACTGAAGAGCATTGCCTGGGATCCTGACTGTCCCTTCTTCCCTGTCCAGGTGTAAGTCTCACCTGTGATTCTGATGGAGGCAAACTGGAGGGCACGGTCACCTGCTACGGACCCCACCCGGGCCTGAACCCTGGAACCCAAGTGGGGCTGATCCCCAGGCCTGGGCCCAGGCCCTGCAGGACTGGGGGCTCCTTGCTGCACACCCCCTAAGCTGGAGAGAGGCCATGGCAAGGACCAAGTTACCACCAAACAAGACGACCCCCTTAGGAGCAGTGGGGAAGGGCACAGCCAGAGTGGACACAGACAGTCCAGGCTGAGCTCCCAGGTAGAGATATTTCTCAATTATCCACGAGCTCAGGGAAGGAATCTCCAATTTACCCTTATAAAATTGACACTTAAATGCTCTGAAGTATCTCATTCAGATTTATTAGGATTAAATAATTTTGTCAAAACTCAAAAAATGCTTTTCCCAGATTTTGTAACTTAACACATTGTTAGCCAGCAATTTTATGCAGAAACTATCCATGTTACAGTCAGCAGTAAAGGGCCCATTCAAGAAGCAACATTCTCAAAGCAGTTTCCTATTTAAAAACCTCACAGAGGGTCCCTTCGACCAGTGCTGTCCACCTGGAGCATCGGGAGAGCCACAAGTGGGAGCACTTATGTCACTAAGACTTTCCTGCCGATGCATGACCTTACCCTAACAGACCCTGGTGCGTGAGCCGATCTAAGCATCCTCCCTTCACGAGTCATCAGGAGAGCCGTATGAGTTGGTTTTTGCAGACACTTCTCCCAGGAAGTTTGTAAAGCCCGTGGTGTGGTTCACACTTGCAGTACCCTCAATGGACCAGCCTCATTTCAAGTGCTCAAGAGCCATGTGTGGCTACTGGCTAGTGTCTTGGGCAGCACAGCACTGCAAGGGTCAGCAGGCTTTTTTTGGAAAACACAGGTAGTAAGTGCTGTGGGCAACATTGCCACATGACCTCTGATCTCTGCTCCACCTCCTGAGCTCTGCAGGAAAAGTGGCTTGTACGCAATGTGGCATGAATGAGCATAGCTGTGTCCCAGAAAACGCTTTTGACAAAAGCAGATGGTAGGCTGGATTTGGTCTGCAGGATCTAATCTGGCCAACCCTGGACCCCTGGTGCAGACTAATATAGTCCAGGGTCCAGCTTTTGGTCAGTAACAATTAATAATACACAATGAAATGTTGAAAACATGTGTCATTTAATTTTTTCAACTTCCGTAACAATATCATTATGGACTCAATTGTGGTCCCCCCCAAATTTACACATTAAAGCCATTACCCTAAATGTTACTGTAATTGGAGTTGAGACCTTTGGAAGGTAATTAAGTCGTGCTGGACACCTCGAGAAGGCAATCAGGCCGCCTGCAAGCTGGCAGAGTACGCTCACCGGAACCCACCCACGCCGGCACGCTGATCTCAGACTTCCCACTGCTTCCAGAACTATGAGAAATACATTTCTATTGCTTCAATCACCCAAGTCTATGGTCCTTTGTTATGGCAGCCCAAGCTTTCCAATACAAACAGCGTGGCCTTAAAAAGGTAGTTTGTAAATTTTATTTCAAAATACCTCACTTAAACCCTAAATATTCATTTTAAAACAGCTTTAAAGTTAAAATACTTAAAAGTTTTTATATCAATACATTTTATTCCCTACATGTCAGAAAACTAAATTTCACCTCCTAATTAGTTATACTATCTTAAAAAAATACAAATAAAAAAGCAATGAATAGGGCCATCAAAACTATTGACAAGCTATCCCAGGGAAGGCCATCTTTGGATTTGCCACGCTAAACATTACACTAACAACCTATTTCCCATCTCTCAGTTCTGTTTTATGTCTTATGAACCTAACTTTGAAAATATGTGTTATTCTCTGCATGTGGAAAGTATATGGTGAACACATTGGGCAGATTGTATCAGCCCTGGGCAGAACCATCCATGCATTTTTTCAACATCAGAGGGTTATTTCTTTCCCCTCCATGAACTTTTCGCCTTCCTTTATACAAAGAACATTTGTTTAACACAATGATTATATTTCTTTCATGTTATTTTTTGTGCAGTACAGTGGTGCTAAATTGCTAATAGTTAATTTTGAGTGCTCAACTTGTTGCTTTTTTATTTATATTTCTGCTAATAAATACCTTGCTTTAATATTTCTCTCACGTGTTAATACTTAACACTTTGTAAATACAAACTAAATCTATTTCAACTTATAAGTACCAGTTTATCTTTTTTGTTATTTTTCCCTTTCCTTTACAGCATTGCCTCTCGCCCCACCGTATCTAATTCCGTAGAGGCAGGCAGCGAGCCAGGTCCAGTTCCCGAGCTCCTTTCCGTGCAGAAAGGGAACTGCCGGTTAGTTGTGGAGGAGCTGGCGAGTTGACACCCCACGTGGTGAAAGTGACCATCTTCCCACCGCCTCACGTCGGCCCGACACTGAATCTTACGACGAGAGGATATTTTCCAACTTGCTCTCACCTTTTCAACTTCAGAGTTGTGGGCATTGCAATGCAATTTCTTTTGCTATTTCATGAGACCTTTGATAAGCTGGGAAGCGATAGACATCTGCAATTTAATAGCTTAAAAATTTAATAAAAACGAAGGGAAATGAACATTGTTTTTTCTTTGAATATGTCAACAGAGAACATATTTCATGGTGTCTTAAACTTTAGTAGATATTTTGATAGAAATGGTTAATTTATCCGACACAGGTATCGTTTCCACCCTTTTCATTATGTAATGCAGTCTACATTTCAAGCTCATATGTGCCTTCAATGCGCCAGCTCGCCCTTCTTAAGGGATAGCTCATTGATTCAAGTTTAAAAACAAACTCCCTCCAGAGCTACTCTGCTTCCCTGTGCCCTAAACCACTTAAGGTTAATTAGTTTTATTTCGGCTAAACATAAAACTACATGTCATCGCCATGTTCTCTTTATGAGGCCAGATCTTTTCTTGAATATGGACAGCACTTAAGGCAATGGAAAAATCAATTAGCTAATAGGTACTCCCTATGTCTTTTCAGGGACAATTTTGCCCCAACAGGTAGAAAGCTTAATTACAATATGTTTGAACCACACTGACCCAGGCACGTTCTGAATCAAGGGTTAAGAGACTAGGGACACTGAACAGGACTTAAATAACCCTAGTTGGGTCTTACTTTGCAATAAAATGGAAGCCAGGAAGGTTTACAATTATTCCTGGTCACCTGTGACCTGGTCTCCTCCTGGCACACGGGGTTTCACGTTACAGACGAAGTCTCAGCCCACCTTGCTTTATCCCCACCGAGGACAAGCCCCACTGCCACAGCTCATCCTCCCTTTCCCTCAACAAGTCCTTTCTTTTTATAAACATTTTTTTTTCCTTTTTTTATTCACCAGCCACGCTCTTTAAAGCCTTTGAATATTTTCCATTCAATACCTGATAGATATTTGGAAACATGGTTTCAAACTCTTCAACGAGCCTCAAATCTGTTTTCAATGAATCCTAATTTCCTTGCATTGAAGTGAAAGCAAAAGGCTCTGACGTTTCTGGTCTTTGAAATTCATTGGGGTTTTCTTCAAGTCCTCACTTGTGAGCGAGCCTGTAGACGTCTCATACTCCCTTAAAGCAAAGATGAATTTTCTGTTTTTCAGAAAATACCCTGTGATGCATCCACGATTCGTTTTGTTGTTGTTGTTGAAGTAGTTTGGTGATAAACCGGTGACGTAGTGTGCCCAGTTGTTTATTGATGTCAGAGTCTGACACAATGGGTGAAAGGACAGAGCTCAGGTCAGGCTGGTCACTGGTGTGGCCTCCGGCTCCCCCTACTCGGTGCTGGGCGCAGGGTGAGTGCTTCCTGCGAATGAGCTCTTCATCCTCACAACCATCCCGTGAGGAGTCCCCTGGTGTTGGTTAAAAGTGTCCTCCCCACTCCCTAAGTTGGGGTTCTAAGCCCCAGTAGTGCAGGTGGTGTCCTTGTGAAAGGGGGCATCTGAGCACGGATGCACCTGTGAAAATGAAAGCAGAGGGAGGGCCGATGTGCTGGCAGGTCAAGGGCCACCAAAGATCCTGGGGTCAGCACACAGTCAGCTGCCAGGCGAGACCCTCCCTGCCATCTGTCTGTTGCAGAAGCACCTGGTTACAGCAGTCCTGGCAAACTAATGCAGCTCCTGTCATAGCCCCATTTTGACAAATAAAATGAGCTGTCACGTCGTTATTTGATCTGTCTGATCTATCTCAGCTGATGAAGGGGGTGCCGGCTGCAGCACGCTCCCTCACCCCGCTCCTCCCGCCCTCCTGGCAGCCTCTCCGGCGCTGGGCAGCAGAACCGAGGGTCTGAGCAGCTGCGAGGTGTCCACCCACCCGTGCAGGTGCCATGGCGCATTGTCCCCAACCTGCCCGTCCTACAGGTGCCATGGCGCATCGTCCCCAACCCGCTGGTCTGCGCAGGTGCCGTGGCACATCGTCCCCAACCTGCCCGTCCTGCAGGTGCCGTGGCGCATGGTCCCCAGGCCGCCGCGGGTCGCAGCTCCTCGCCAGCCCCTTTGTGCTCTCGGCTTTGAGTGTTGATGCCGCCTGGTTTGACGGATAGAAGGTCAAGGCTGTTCTTCATAATGAATTAGACCTTTTACAGGTAAAAAGACCCACGTCCACTCTAATCATTTTCACGTTCCATTCCTTCTGAACTTAAAACCGTTTACCTCTCTTATTTTGTTTGCTTTTGACTGACGTATCTTTGGTCACATCCTATTTCTAACGACTGCTTTACGTTTTCAGGTGAGTGCAGTGGATTTTAATCCGGCGCGGATTCTTCACCTCCCTGTGCCTCTCTCTCTCCTTGAAGCCGCTTCTTCAGGGCAGAGGCGGCTGCCGCTGCATCCTGGATTGGGTCTTGGGTTTTGGCGGCCGGGGGACTTATTTTGGCCAACGGAAGAACGATTGGACTTGACCGTGTGTGGGTTCTGAGCGCAGGGCAGGGCTCACTGACCCTCTGGCCTGTGGTGAGGACCAGCCTGGATCAGCTGACCCCTGGGCCGCCCACGGACCTGTGAGAGGTACAGTTTAAAGTCACTGTACCCGGGGGTTGGCTAAACACCAGCTGGCCTCTTTTCAATATTTTGTTGCAGATTTTTAACCTGAGAATTTTTTTTCAAGAAAAGCTAACGTATATATAATATGTGTACAGTTACAGCCGCATGGAAGTTTCACTTTGTCTAGTATCTTCTATTTTGCTATTTTCTGTCCTCCTGATTCTTCTACCATGCGCTGGATGAACTAAGTTATACTGACAAAGGTCTTTAGATGATTTAAAAGGTACATTCAGCACGTGGTCACTTTAGCAAGTGATATAATTAGTAATAAATAAAAAGTAAATGAATATGTGACTTCTGTGTAAATTTGTCATTTTCTAAAATTATCCTCTAATTCATTGCTGGGTCAACTTCTTCTATTTTTAAATGTCATCACAGATAATGGAATACAAATATTATATTGTGTTGCCTCACAAATCTTCTAATAATATTTTAAACTACATTCATTATAACTCACATGTAAGGGTCTAATGGATTTAAATGTGTGTCACGCTTCTAAATTGTCTTCTAGATTTTTACATTCTTAATTGAGTTATTTTCTAGGCTGCCTCATTCACAGCCTATTTTTGTTCCTTTCATCAATTTTTTCCGAAATACTTACTGAAATTAAGGAAATGATATAACTTTAATTTTTAAAATTATTTTTATTTAGTCATTTGTACATAGATCATGAATACATTTTTGATTCATATTTTACTTTTATAATCTGTATTCTCTGAAAAGAAACTTTGTTTTAGATTTTTAATAACTTGGTGAGTTAATGCTAACTTTTACGTGTTTTAGGTATGTTTTGTACGCTTGCTTCTTCCTGGCACTTAGAATTTTCAGTCTGGATCTTGATTTCCCGTCCTTTGTCACCAGGGTCTTCTCTCTCATCATTCCCAAACTCTGTCATTTTCCTCTTCCGGTTTAGTTTGTCTCCAATGTCTGTGACATTATTTTCTTCTAGAACTGCATTCTAGTCTCTGCCCATCAGGATCCCTGATTTGCTACTTAGGGCCTCAGCCTTCTTCTTTTCCTCATCGCCCCAAATACCTGACCTTGCTGCCCGTTCCTTCTCCCTCTCCTGTGCCCCTTCCTCCCTCCCTCTTTCACAGAATGCCCGATGACATCCTAACAGTTTCATCATTCTCATAGAACTGAATTTTCCGACGTTTGTTTATCGAACCTTAGGATGAAACGATAATGATAGTATGTAATATTTGTTCAGCTCACACTGTGTGCCACCTACTGCACTAAGGAGTTCAGGGAGATACTTACTTGCATCAAATAACCCTGTGTTATTCATTAGTAAACATTAGTGTTAATCTTTCAGACTGGGACACATATGGCACTGTGCCTTTATTTACCTTCCTGCAATGTCTGCACTTCCGGGTGTGTGAACATCCTCCCACATCACGTTGGTCTGGACTCTGGAAAAAGTTCCTCCCTGGATATCTGATGATTATTCTTAGAACTCAGCCTTAATTTCGATTTCTAACAGGGTTTCAACTGGCCTGCAATATGATGTGGTCCTTTCTGGGCTTCTACCTTGTAACAGATATTCCCCTGCCACTCTGGCTGTCTGTGACTTGGTGCCCCAAAGCCCCACTGCTGGTGGGGAGGTGACATCTCCTGGTCACACATCTCCTCGGACATCATTGCTGCCTGTGTCTGAGAAGCTCATGTCTCTAACTGAGCCAAGGAAAGATGACATTGCAGAAGAGAAACTGGGAAAAAATGCACAGGATAAAGGTAATTGCTGAACTTTTTAGTCAAAACTAACCTCCTCGCTCGGTGCCCCCTGGCTCAGTGGTTAGGGCGCCAGCCACATACACCAAAGCTGGCAGGTTCAAGCCCAGCCTGGGCCTGCCAAACAACAATGACAACTGCAACTAAAAAATAGCCAGGCGTTGTGGTGGGCACCTATATTCCCAGCTACTCAGGAGGCTGAGGCAAGAGAATTGCTCGAGCCCAAGAGTTTGAGGTTGCCGTGAGCTGTGACACTATGGCACTCTATAGAGGGCAACATAGTGAGATTCTGTCTCAAAAACAAACAAACAAACAAACAAACAACTAACCTCCTGCACCTGACTGGACACCACAAATTGGGTGAGAAATAGATATATCTTTTAGTCTTCATAGACTTGCTCCATATCTAGCATGAAAATGAACCCCCTAAAAGGTACTGATTTTCCAATCCCCAAATTAGGAATGTTACTTTATATGACAAAAAAAAAAAAAAAAAAAAGATTCTTGCAGATGCAATTAAGATAAGGACTTTGAGATGGGTAGATTTGCCTGGGTTATTTGTGTGGCCCCTAAACCCATCAGGAGTCCTTAGAGAGAAAAAGAGAAACTTGGCTCTGGCACAACCGGGAGCACAGGACATGTGAAGATGTGGGCCCTGGTGAAACATTATCAGATTCCATAGGATTCTCTTCCCAAATTATAGCCGCAGAGGACAAGCTGGGCTTTCTCAAGAAGCCTATCAACTTCTCTGTACTTTTCCTGGGGACTTTCTTCCCAACCTTTCAGCGCTTTTCCTGCCAAAGCAACACCTGAGTATTTTTCCCTGTAAAACCCCTGGCCCCCTTAGCTGTTCGGCCAAGGTGAAGCATGCTCCCCGGTCGGTCCCTGGCAGTCCAGCACCTTTGGACCCACATGAAAGCCCACTCTCCATCCTCGGGGAGGGTCCACAGCCCAGGCTCCCTGTGCCACTGGCCAGTTCTGAGGCCACGCCCTTATCAGCTGGGTCCCTTTCTCTGTGGGTTTCTGTGCCCCTGACCACACTTATTATGATCGTGAGCACAAAGGTCTTTACCTCAGGTCTCCTTCTCCATGGAGAACAAGAAGTCAGCAGAAGACAAGCAGATGCCCGGTCATTCTGAAATGTTTCAGGCGTCTTCACACACATTTCAACAGGCACTTGGAAAGTGTCATAGCAGCAGGTCAAGTAGACTATTTAAAAATCTCCCTCTCTTTAAAAGTCTCAAGGGCAAAAATAAGTTCAAGAATAATGTGAATTTAGAGCTGTCTGCTCCCCATTCTGGAATCCTACCTACTTGGAGATGTTCCTGGGGCTGAGTCTGCTGCTGACAAACACAGGGTTATGTCTGGTTCAGCTCACACCCTCCCGACTTTCAGAAAGGGCATGCACTCAGATGGAAGCTATTTGATCTGCAAAAATTCTTGGAACCATTCTAAAGAGCCCTGTCCTTGAGGGTATTCGTTTTTCTCACTTGTCCATCAGTCTAGGAACGTGCGCAGACCCTCTTGTTCTCTCACGGCTAAAAATTGCCAGCCAGTCTTTAAAAGCAGAAACAGCCACTGAAGGCAAGGGGCATCCCAGTCCCCAGCCCAGAAGCTACAGAAGGAAGGAACAGTCCCCAGTCCCCAGCCCAGAAGCCACAGAAGGAAGGAACAGTCCCCAGTCCCCAGCTATCCACCCCCTTCTGCTTTATGAACCGATTCCTTGTGGTTTCAATCCCTGCAGTAACAGGCGTTTCTGGCCATGGTTTGCGGTAACCTTTCCAGAGTTCTTGGGCAGTTGTGGATGCTCTGTGGACTCTGGGGAGCAGTGGGGCCTCCTTCTATCTGCAAGCCTCCCAGGTCCCTCCTCCTTCTCCATCTTCTCTCTCTCCTTCAAAGTCCCAGCCTCGTGGCTTCATCATGAACGCAAAATTCAGGAGTTTTGCACCATTATTCTAATGTTATCTTGTGACACATATTAAACATTTTACGTGATAAATGCACGAAATCATGAATGTGAAAATGACAAATGACTCCTGGGCGCAAAACAGCAGTGTAATTTAAATACGATTATAATATGTACCCTCTCTATATGATGTATATAAAATGGCATATATATTGTGTATCTTTGTTACAATTGACTATCGGTCCTCTGTGTCCCCTTGTAAATGCTGCTGTCCCAGTCACATACAGTTGATGTCGGGGTGCAGAGTGCACTCCTGAGCCGTGTTCTCCGGAGCCCTTCCCTGAGGAGGTGCCTACTTCCCTGCCCTGGTCCAGGCAGGAGGCCTGGCACCATGGACTCTTCCTGACATGTGGACAGAGGGATGTACTCACACCCAGGGTTGTAGGGGCTGGGGTATGCTGTCATGGTCCCTTCCTCTGGTGATGGCACCCAGTGAAGCTATCTCATCAGCCTGGCTAGAGGGAAGAGAGCAGGGGTGGTGTGGAGCCCTGCTGGCCGCCGTGCCACCGAGAGGGATAGGTGGCCAAGCCCTGGTGTAGACCCCTCTTCCCTGGAAACTGAAGATCTCTGAGTGGAGTCTAAATTCTTTCCATTTTTGCTCTCTCTAAGGTTGTCAACCTGATGATTTATCCATGTGGATGAAGAAGAGATGGTTGCTGATGACGCTGGAGAAATTTCCCTGAGTTTGTTGCCTAAGACCCTGTCACCCTGACACAGGGAACATGACCCCGGGGGCCACCATGATATCATTTCAGATGTTGAAAATGCAGACTGGAGGAAAAATGAAAGTGGTCAGAGTTGCCTACCAGAAGGACCAGATAATGAAATGATTCATTATCTATATTTAAAACACATGAAAACTCCCTCCCGGGAGGGCGGCCAGATAGTGTTCTTACGTTTTTGCTCCAGGCAGAGCGAAAGGAAATGGGATTAAATGACAGCATGGAGAATCTGGGTTAGGTATGGAGCTGCCTCTCTGACACTGAGTTATGATCCATCAGGGTAGGTCACCCGCGGAGTTAATATTCTTTGAAGATTTGTACATATACATGTCCCCAGACACAATGCACACATCATGACCGGGTTGATTTTAAAGTAAAATTCCCCATATCACTCCCCATTTTCCCAAGTAAGTCAATTTTACAGTCGCAGATGGAATCGAGTGGGTCACCAGAACATTTCTGGTCTTGAAATAAGAGTCAACGGCCAAAGCCCTTCGGGATGGCACGCGGCATTTGTGCTTCCCTGAGTATTCATCCTAGCAGCTGTGGCTTCTGTCTTGCTCGGCTCCACCTGGAAAGTGCCACGCAGCCCTCTCTGTGATAATCAAGGGACCCAGTGCGTGGCCCCTCTGCAGGGCTTCTCCGGGGTTTGCTAGTACAAAGCTCAAGTCGCAAAGAAATTTGATGTCAGTATCTTCCAGGAGATGAAACATCATCTTGCATTTTAATCTGGAGTTTCCACTGTCCATGTCAGTGTGAGCAGGTGCGGGGGGACGGAGGGGCACTGAGGCACTTCTTGGCCCGATGGAGTGTTTCTAAGCTACCCTGATGAAAGGCAGCAGAGACATCTCAAGAGTCTATGGCCATTTCTTGTAATTTAACTAAATAAGAACTTTTGTTTATTTGTCTTTAAAATGTAGTGACTCCACAGATTTCTTTTTCCTTCCTATTTACCACCAGGAAGCAGAAAATGAGCTTGTTTCAGTCTTGGAATAAATGTTTGCATGTTTACTTCAGACCAGGGATGGGGAACCTGTTGCCATGAGGCCGTATGTGGCCTTCTAGGGCCCTAAGTGTGGCCTTTTGACTGAATCCAAATTTCACAGATCAAATCCTTTTATATTTATTATTAATACCATTTTTTGTCCATCTTCTATATTTTTACTTTATTTTTCAAATGAATGTATTTAAAATGCTAAGGAATAAGTAGTCCTCCCAGACAGACCAGCACAATTGTAACATTACTAAGCCCTAAGGGTTAAGGTGACTGCTGTGCTTGTGATTTAGTTCTAAACTCCCCCACCTGATGGGCACCCCTACCACACCAGGCTGGCTGAGGATAGTTTACAGGGTCTGAGGACACCAGTGTGTCACCAGCCTTTGACAACAGTGCATTGTGCTTTTGTTTGTGAACAGCTGAATTTGTGAATAGTTGCACAGCTCGACGGTGTTTTTCGATTCTGTCTTCTTAACAGCCTATCATGTCAAAGAAAACCAAGAAAATGCTGAAGGAAGAAAAAATACTTTTAAATGAGGATTGAGAATCATAATATTATCCTGTTTCTCCTATAGATGAGATGATTTTCTTGCTTTGTAATACTGCAATCTCAACATTAAGGAAATTCAATACTTATCAGCATTATAGCACTTGTAAGGACCAGAACTATTTCAAATTAGAGGTGTGGGAAAGGCTGTACTGCATAAATTAAAAGACGAAAAGCAAAAGCAAAGGCAATTCGTTCCGGCAGCAATAAGATCCAGAAATAATGCCTCTGAAGCAACTTATAAAGTAGCTGATACACTCAGGAAAAAGGGAAGCCAGTCAGTGATGTAGAAACTGGAAGAATGTGTTGTCCGAGTTGTGGGATGCTTAGATTCCAACAATGTTTCAAAGTACAAACAACTATCCAGGCACTCTGGAGTTTGAGATCAGAGTGAGATCCCGTCTCTACTAAAAATAAAAAAAAACTAGCTGGGCATTGTGGCAGGCACCTGTAGTGCCAGCTACTTGGGAAGCTGAGGCAAGAGAATCACTTGATCCCAGGATTTTGAGGTTGCTGTGTGCTGTGACACCAGGGCACTCAATCTGGGGTGATGGAGTGAGACTCTGTCTCAAAAAAACAAACAAGTTCTCTCTCAAGGAAAACTATAACTGACTGGCAGCATGAATTAGCCTTCAATTTAACAGAACAACGTCATGCAATGCTTCAAAAGCAATATATATATCATTCAATTGCTTTGGGGGAATCAACCTGCACTGCCAAGTCAGCACAGGTTTTAGACTTCATTCAGGTCATAACAGAAGATTTTCTTTGCTACAGATAATTATTCTTGAGAGCAGAACCCATAGAATAAATATCTTCAACAACTTTCAAGATAAAAGTTGTGAAACTGGACTGAATTTGGTAAATTTAGTGAGTGTATGCATAGATGGTGCACCTTCCATGACAGGAAGACATGGAGGGTTTATGGCACAGATTTAAAAAAACATTAACAGGTCCAGATGCTCTCATTTTCTTTATTTTTTTCTTGAACCAGCAACATCTCTATGCTAACGTTACTGTTTTAAGTCACACTTCACAACAAAGTTTAAGTATTGTTAACTATCTTCATGGAAATGCAACATGGCTTCATCAGTTTCAGTTCAGTTTAGTTTCAACACCTAAAGTTGAACCACCAGTGTGGACTTGGGGTATCATTCATTCTAAAGTGTGTTGACTGTGGCAGGGACAGGTGTCAGGCAAAATTTTATCTCTATGAGAACAGATAGTCAAATTTTATGAAAAATAGAATCCTTAATGTGAAATTATATTTTCAATTTCAGAACATTAGGGGTACACATTTTTTTATATATGTGTGCATATGCACACAATAATTCACTTATACGCAATGTGAATTATTGAAAGAAGGTGTCTACAGGAATGCACACATTCTGTGTGATATCATGTCAAACAAAAATAATTTGAATATTTCTTTGCAAGGTAAAACTAAGTCTATGTATGATACTTGTGGAAAAAAAAAAAAACAAGCATTTACAGAATCTCCTTCTTCTTCAAAAGGAAATTTCACATGAACATTTTTACCAGTTGGCAAAGGTCGCTGATGAGAAGTATGATATTCACAAATTATCTGAATAATACACAACTGTCGCAGACCTATTAATTGGAGAATACAATGAAAGGTTCCCTGACTTTGAGAATCATGACACCACACTCAAATTAGCATTTCAGCTTCACCTGGTTCGTATCACTAAGGCACCTAAAAAACTACAGATGGAATTGACTGAGATCTCAGCAGATGACATTTTGAAAGCATTGTTCAATGCTCAGAAAGAGCCAATTGAAATATTGAAAAATATAGTAGCATACCCATGCCTTCGGCAAAATCCCCCACAAAATGCCTTGTTGCTTTCAACCACTGATTGCTGTGAATGTGCATTTTCCACCACCCACGTCAAGATGCCCTAAAGGTCACGAGTGACGAATGCCCAAGTACAAGACCAGCTGAAACTGCACCTGTTGCCACCAAATATTCAAATGCTTCCCCCCAAAAGCAGACACAACAGGGTCATGAAAAGTTTAGTTAAAATTAACAAGTGGTTTTAACTTTTCGAAATTATGAAGTACATAGAAGTTGGATTTTTACCAAATAATGTACATTTTCAAGTATACCTAATTACGGTTTCTTGAATGCAGCCTTATTTTAAGATTACAGCTGAATTAATGTGGCCTTCCAACGTGAGAAGGTCCCCAACCCTGCTCCAGACCATTACAGCTGAACAGATTTCATGTTGTGACAGTGCCCGCTCCTGCGACCCCTCGGCAGGGCTCTGCCCTCTCCTCCTGTTCTCCCGTTGGGCTGCTTATCAGTGACAGGGGAGAATGATGGATTGGCCGCGGGTGCGATTGAAATCCCCTTGTCAACCGGCCCTTCCGAGGTCACATTGAGCAGTAAGCAGATATCGCTGCCGTGTCCTGCCAGCCTCACTAGTGTCCTGAAAAGGTGCTGACAGACACCAGGCCGAAGCAGGAGATTCCCCTCCATGTGAGTTCATTGGCTTGTTGAGACCTGAATCTCCACGATTGTGTGAAGTGGCCACTTCTGGAGGCGATTTTCAGTGAACAAAAATAATCCCAAGTGCATTTGGTGTATTTTATTTGTTTGTCTACTTTTGTTTGCTTTACTCTGTGAGGCTTTACAGAGGAAGTGAAATAAGACCTCAGGAATAAGGAGAAATATAGGCTGCTGGCCATGAATAGAGAAAATGAAATGAGTATTCTCTATAGCAGATTAGAGAAGCAGCCCCAGGATTAGATGGAGAATTCCACACCAACCCAATCCAAATACAGTCTGCTTTTATCTAAACATCTCTGAATTTAAAACGTAAAATATCTTGGCATCTACCCCATTTACACATCTTGAAGTGAGTCCGGAAGGAAAAAGATAACACGAATGTAAATGGTCTGACTTTATTCTCCTGCCATTCAGCTTAAAAGCATTTCCCCCTTTTTGGGCAATTTACCAACCATTTTAGACTATTAAAGTTACAAACATGTGAACAACAGATCTCAAGTCTTATCATCCCAATTATTTTTGGATAAGTTTAGCCATAAAATCATCTGCAGAAATCAGAAGAACAAGATCGTAATCATTAATAAAAGCATTATATCAGTAAGCTTTTTTCCCTCCATCTTAAGGAATTCTTAAGCACATTATGATGGAATTTGTTAATTGTATGCTAAATTTGGGAGACAAAAAATTAAGCTTTCAACTTCACACATCTTATCTGGCCATCTGTATTTACAAAATGAATTCTTCAGAATCTAAAACTCTGTGTCTTTATATGTCTTTGCTTTTTAAATGGTAAATTGGGTTTTGAAACATTCCAAACCAGAATTTGCAAGCTGGAGGATTCTGTGAAGAACTTCACAAGCTCCGTCAAAAGTGTCCAGAAGAATGGATGAGGTCAGCGAGAGGCGGGAGGTAATTCTAGGACGCTGGGGGCCGCAAGTTGATCATGGAGTCAGACACGATGTACGTTTGAGCCCAGAATTAACACTTTCCAGCTGTGTGGTTTGGGAAAAGCTACTTAATTTCACTGAGACTGGATTTTTTTCTGTATTACACAGAATATCCATATCTGCTTTGCAAAACTGTAAATGTTATAAAGAATATGTGTAAAAATTTTTAATACATGGGATTACATTTCATTTTGAGCCAGCCTGAGCTCGGGGTGTAAGGGAACCACAGATACTCCTTTGTCTAAAACAAACCAAAACTCAGATTTGCGGTGAGGACGAGGTGTGTGTGAAGCTCCAGAGTACCTGCATCCCACCCACACCCATGGTCCCCTGCATCTGAGACAGCCACCGACAGGTGTCCCGGCCCAGCACTGTGATTACTGTCATTAACAATCACCAAGCCTGTGAAGCCCGTGTGAGCACTGGAGTCTTTTCTTAGTATCTGATAAGCGTCAGCATCACTTGTGGGTGTGAAAAGACACATGTGCAAGTCCACGCTACGTGTGAATTTTGTGATTTAGATGACAGCAGAGAAGAGATGCACTGGTCTGGCATGGAAGACGCTCTCTGTTGACGATTATCTGTGTGCACATTGGTCCTCAGTCTTAGCATGGGTGCAGCTGGATCCCCAGAGACCTTGCTGGACTCCACCTGTCCAGAGTTTCTGATTCCACCTATTTGGGTGGGGCCCAAGAAGTCACATGTCAAGTTCTAGGTGACGCTGCTGCAGGTCTGAACACCACTGTTTGAGAGCCCGGGGGTTAAGGCATCTAAGGTTGTGGAGAAACGGGGATCCTGTGGTGGCCCCTGTGACCAGGAAGACGGGACTGGCACCCATAGCAGACACTGATGAGGAAGAAGAGGCCGCCTCTCCTTGGCAGCACTTGTCTCTCCAGACCTGCTTCGCAAGTTAAGCAAAATTTTGTTTTTATTTTGTTGTGATTTTATTTTGTTCCTAAAATGAGAACAACCACCTGACATTATAGAGGACAATCTAATGAATCTTGGAATGCCATTTGCTAATGGGCACATAATAGTTGAAATACACACAGAAATATTCCCAAGAAGTCCAGACTTTAGTGAGAAGAGGCTGCAATGACAACAGCCTTTGCTGGAGTCATTGTGCCCACACTGAGAGCTGGAACTCAGCATGGAGCTGGCCCGTAAGCCTTACTGCTGAAGGATTTGATTATTTTCTTTATCCCCTTTATCTTAGCCCTAGCCCACATAGCCTTTCTTTTTTGTCATATCCATCCTGCTTTTTCAGAAGGAAACACTGAGTTCCCTGAAGGAGGAGGCAGAAATCTGAGGCTGGACATCTGTCCACAATGGTTCAGGGTACAGTGACATTTTCAAGGTTGAAGAAATCTGATTAGAGTTAGACAGTTTTCCCGACAAAGTAGATTGAATACAAATGATTCATAATTATCTTATTTTAAAATGGTATTTGTCCCGCCTAAGAGGATAATGAAAGCCTTTTTCTGTATAATTCTTTCCTAACCACTCTTAAGCTAGGATGCTGGTTGACTTTAGTCACTCAGCGGTTCGAGTGTATCTATCTGAGAATAGGGATGACAATGGGAAGTGTGTGTGCAGAGCGGAGACCGCCCAGCCTGGCGGCTGCCCTGGCCTATGGCGTGGAGGCTGGGCTAAGTGTCCAGCTAGGAGGTCACATCAGCCACACCTTCTGGAGGCTGCATCCCCCTCACCCCCAAAATAAACCAAGGAGCCGAAGCACATTATGCTCCCTGTTTAATTTGAATCATCCTAAAAAGTTCAGACCAACTATATAAAACTATCCAGAGGAGACAAAACATACGAATTAAAAATTAAAAATTTGAGTCATCAATAGCCATCAAACAGGAGCTTACGTGGCGAACCTACATTGAAAGGAATCCATTATCCACACAATAAAGCCAACTCGCCTCTGCAGTCTGTCCCCTCTGACAGGGGAGAGTTTGCCACGGCCATCGCAAACTCTCGGACAAGGCACACTTAGCTATTGTTTAGTTGCTAACATCTGTGAGACCGGCCAGGCAAGGAAAGCATACAATAAGGTTAGTCTTTCCTCTGATAAACAATCTGTTTTTGTGCTTTTGATTAAAATTTAATAAAAAAATATTTCAGCAAGGCGAAGACTTGTTAAAAGCAGGTGAGGAAAGATCAACATTGAGCCCATCCCGAGCTGACCCTCCCCCGCTTCTCATGTTCCCTATTCATCTGGCCAGGCCGGCGTCCTAGGAAACATGGGCTCCCCTTGACAGGAGTATCTCTTTTCACTCTGCATCCAGGCCCCGAAGGAATAAAAAACCTGATCTGGGAACTCCCACCTCCACAGCTCACCTAGTGAAACCAGAGTCCTGTGTCCAGCAGCTGCAGAAAGACGTAGTTCCACTCAGAAGGCATCTCAGCCACTTCTGTGCAGGGAGCCACCCCTCCCAAATCAAGGAAGCACAGCTGAGGGGAGACAAGGCTGAGCTAAAGTAACCAACATGTCAGACCCAGAAAATTCCCGGGGTGAGTGCAAGGCCCGGGTCACATGGACGGGTCAGGCCAGAGGACGTGTGGGCTCCCTGCTGGGCAGACAGGTGTTACCGACCCAGTCCGTGGGCCTGGTCTGCGTGCAGAGGGCACAGACAGGTGCCAGGAACACGTCCTCCAACCACTCCAGTTTATGTGGGATTTGTCCAGAGCAGAGGTCATGGTCTTGGTGGTGTGAAGGGTAGTTTGTAATTTCCAATAGCAGCTCTCTCAGGTAAACAACCTTTTCTTACAGTCAGACTTAAGATGATCAAACCATCTGTTTTCCCACTACTAAAAACTACGTCTGTTAATACAGACAACACATACCCGTGTGTGTGTGTGTGTGTGTGTGTTTGTGGTTTTGCCTCACTGTTGTCTGGACTGGAATACATTGAATACAATAGAGTCATCACAGCTCGCTGCAGCCTCACACTCCTGGACTCCAGTGATCCTCATCCCTCAGCCTCTGGAGCAGCTCAGCTGGGGCTACAAATACACACGCTACTACGCCCAACTAATTTCCCACTTTTTGTAGATACCAGGTATCACCATGTTTCCTAGGCTGGTTGGGCTCCATCTCCCAGCTTCCTCCATCCTCCTGGTTTGGTCTCCCAAAGTGCTGGGATTACAGGCAGTACCCACCTCACTTGGTGTGTGATTTATATATAACTATTTATGGTAAATAGACAAATATTTTTTTCTCCTAAACTTGGAAATACATGCTTTTCTATGTATAGTAAAGAAAACATGGGAAGAGGGGAAATAGAATCCAGAAGAAACAGAGAAGAGAGGGGATGGGGACACAGCCATTCTTAAAGAACCAAACACTCTCCTTTCTGAAAGACGGAGACAGAGAGGGGACAGACAGAGTGACCGCTTGGATCACAGCGGCAGGGACTGGGCCAATGGGTCTCTTAGGGCGCATCACAAAAATCAAGCCCAGCATTTCACAAACTCAATATGCCCTCTCTGTCTCTGCCTCTACCCCCTGCAGTGGGGAGACCTTGGTGTGGGCAAGGCTCCCCAACCCATGGGCCTCTCTGTGGCCTCTGCCCTTTGCTATGGAGTCACCTTCCCTCCTGGTTATGGGGCAGCCTCCACTCCAACCACGTCTGCGTGGACACAGGGACTCTGCAGGGCCTTGCTTGCTGTCTGCTGACAAGGACCACTCAGCACGGATGGGGGTACTTTCTCAGTCCCTGAAGGGGACATGGGAACCTCCGAGCACAGCCAGGCTGCTCTCCAGGGTGCAGGGACTCTGAGTCTGCCAAAAGGTCCTGGCCCGGGCTGTCAGCCTCCAGCAGTCCCACTTGTCAGCACCAGACTTGAGATGGACGTTGGGAAGTCCCAGCTCAGCACAAGGAGGCCAGGGCCACAACACACGGCTGCTTCTCAGCACCCAGTTCTAGCACCCTGTGATTTGCATTTGACCAGACGAGGAGCTTTCTGCTCTCTGGACAACCACATACTTTCCCACTCATTCTGTGTGTCTTGGTATGCACCCAGGCTGCTTGAAATTCAGTGAGTCATTGATTCCAACAACCCAAACCTTCACCTTTCAAGATTCTTGAATAAAACTTCATCCCAAAACCTTTTGGCATCTGAATCCTGGGCCGTGTAGGAAAGGAACATTGGCAAGTCCCTGAGGGGCGCTGGGCTTGGAGACGGGGACGACAGAGCCCAGTTTGGCCTCCAGTGACAGGTCGCTCCAGCTTCCAGGGTCGCTCTGTGCCACAGACCAGTCCATTTTGTATGGTAACTTTATTCCACAGGCCTGGGAGAACCTGGTCTGAGCCCCCTGTGTTTGGGGCTTTCTTTGCTTTTTTCTTCACTTTCTCTCCACCTTTCTGCCCGACCGTCTTCAGTTCTATCAGGGAGCCGGAGAGCATCAGATTCTCCTTCTCTTTAAGCTGTGGTCCCCTAAGGAAGGGGACAGTGAGAGAATCTCCCACTTCCTCTCCCCCTCCCTGTGCTGCCCACAGGCTGCAGGGAGCAATCTGGTGCTGACCTCTCATGGACCTTAAATCTTACCAGGTGTGCATGGACAGAAAGGAAAATCGTGCTGATGGGGAAAAAGGAATGTGAGATCAGAGGAATTCTTTTGTATTTTGATTGTGATGGTAGTTACTTAATCGTATGTACTTGTCAAAAGTCACAGAGCCATATACGAAAAAGAACACATTTTATTTTTTGTAAATGAAAAAATGGGAAGTGAAGAAAGGGAATGGGGGAAGAAGGGAAAACATGCCGCTGAGGGTGCAGACGCCCATGGGACCAGCAATTCAGGGGTACATCTGACTCTGGGCTCAGGGGAACACCCGACCTTAACAAAGTTGGGTAACAGAACTTACTTTGAAAGACCTTGAGGAAAGGAGATTCCATCTCTTTCTCTGGCGACCCCTTCCAGCCTCAGGAAGCTCTTGGTATCCCAGATTACTCCCTTATGATGCCGTTTAGCTCATGCCTCTCACGTCTCATTTTTGCCCACTGAAGAGAGACGGCTGGTCCCCGGCCTCGAAGCGACTCTCACATTATCCTGAAAGTCTCTCTCAGGTTGGCTGCCAACATCTCATCATGACACTAAATACAGCCAGTTTCTGCACCTTCCAGAATTCTTGCCAACTCATTAATCATTGCTCGTGCTCTGGCGCACAGATCCCCCGCACAGGCTGCAGGAGAGGCCTCCGTCCCAGCACAAGGGAGGACGCTGCGCCCTCCTGAGTCTGCGCAGGCTGACGCCTGGTGCATGTGTGTCCCAGGAGTGCTGCATGGCTGAGACGCTCACTTGCGACTTTCTCTGCTATCTACCTGCTCTAGATGTGTATTTTAATAGACCATTCGCTTTTGCCGAGGTGACATCTTATCTCAGGGTGCTGGGAGTCCCCAGGCTGTGATGTGCCAATTGAAAGGCAGATGATTCCCAGACAGAAGATGGCTGCAGTTTCAAGTGAGGTCACACGGCAAGGTCCTACACGGAGCTCCAAGTGCGGGCCAAGGGCAGCGGCCTCACAAAGGAGCACCTTGAGGTCCTTGGTCTGGAGTGCAGGGCAATGCTTTCTGTCTGTGCATACGCCTTGTTTCCAGCAATGTGATTTTACTGCCTATGAAAATATCATGCATTTGCCTGTATCTGTGTGTCTGTAAGCATGTCTTTGTGTGTGTTAGTGTGTGTGTGTGTGTGAGTGTGTGGGCATGTCTGTGGTGTTCATATGTGTCTGTGTGTCTGTGCACAATTATGTGACTAGTGTGTGTGAGAGCATGCGTGGGCGTGTCTGTGGTGTTCACATGCACATGAGGCCTTAGGAGGAGGACAGCTCTTCATACACCTGTTGTCAGGGCTTCAGACATAGACTTGCCTTTGACGTCAATAGGTGCGCTTGGTTGAGGTGCTGGAATGGACAAAGGCCATCCAGGACAGTGGGGAGGAGCAGGGAGCAGGGGAGGCGGCCAGCAAGTATGAGACGGGTCAGAAGGAAGGATGGAAACACAAACTCAGTTTAGAGCATGAGCAGTCCTGTCTTACAGGTCAATTAGGCCCTCTAGACCAGGGGTTCTCAAACTACAGCCCATAAGCCACATGCAGCCCCTCCGAGGACTTTTATCCAGCCCGTCGGGTGTTTTTGCCTCTGCTGCCTGTCCTATTTAGCAGCAGAATCATCCTGGCCTGAAAAATCTGTTAGTGGAAAAACCATTGGTTGCATTTCCAAACAAAACATGTGTGGATTCATGGGAAAAGTTGCAAAAGGAGTTCCAATTTAGATTTAAAGAGCTTCATCTCCATGAACAGGACATACAGCTTTTCCATAACCCATTTTCTATTGACATTGAAAATGTGGAGGTCAGTCCCTAAAGTTGCTGCTCTGGTGCCACCTCGGGCCGGGCCGGCATCTCTGGCAGGTGGGAGCCAGGTGCTGACGGGTGTGGCAGGGGTGGCAGAGTGCTCCTGTGGCTCTGGCTCCTGCAGCTCTGGCTCTAGCTCTGCATGGGCAGTGGCTTTCTGGCTTCTCCGTGGGGCTGGCTTGCAGTGCCCAGATGCTCTAAGAATGTTTCCACAGTTGCTTGGAGGACACACACAGTGGGATTCAGAATTCCTGGAGAATTGCCTTTCTGAGAAGCTGGAAGTATTTCTTTAAATTCCTTCTCTTAGTTTTTCAAAGAAACATCAAGAAACCATGAACATTAGTAATGAAGAGTTTGACTGCCACTTGCTTGATGAAGATTTTACTGCCAAGGACATTCTGGACCAAAAAATCAATGAAGTTTCCTCTTCTGATGATAAGGATGCCTTCTATGTAGCAGACCTCAGAGATGTTCTGAAGAAACAC
>CAUYRH010100489.1:0-16532 GCA_963574655.1 Perodicticus potto
TTAACTTCCTGGAACTTGGAAATTTCCAAGTTCTGTGAAATCCTTGTAGTTCTGTGGGGACTGGACTAGCATCTCCCGCTTGATTCAAACTGGCCAATGAGAAGGGTACCTGTGGGGTGGAACTTCTTGACTGTCAATAAAGAGGGAAAGATCAAGCTAGACAGGGTGTGTGGCCATTTGGAATTCTTCTATGCCGTAAGCTCCCAGCTGGTGAATAAAGCCCTTCCTCTTATAAAAAAAAAAAAATACTCAAAGTATAAAAGTAACCTCAATGTCTACCAATGAACAAAAGAATGAAGAAAACATGGCATATAAATTCGATGGAATATTATTCAGCCTTACAAAAGCAAAGAGACTTTGTCAAATGCAACAGTATGGGATAAAACTTGAGGATGTTATACTAAGTTAAATAACCAAGTCATGAACAGACACGTGCTGTATGATAACACTTATAGATATCTAAAGAAACCAAATTAATAGGCGCGGCACCTGTGGCTCAGTGAGTAGGGCACCGGACCCATATACCAAGGGTGGTAGGTTCAAACCCAGCCCCGGCCAAAAAGCAACAAAAAAAATATCCGGGCATTGTGGTGGGCGCCTGTAGTCCCAACTACTCAGGAGGCTGAGGCAAGAGAATTGCCGAAGCCCAAGAGCTGGAGGTTGCTGTGAGCTGTGATGCTGTGGCACTCTACCAAGGGCAATAAAGTGAGACTCTGTCTCTAAAAAAAAAAAAAAAACCAAATTCATAGAAACAGAAAGTTGCCAGTGTTGGGTGAGGAGGAAAGGGGATTTTGTTACTTAATACACACAGATTTTCAGTTCTGCAAGATGAAAAAGTTCTGAAAATCTGTTTCATACAATGTAAATATATTTCACACTTCCATACTATATACTTACTAATGATTAAGAAGGTAAATCTTATAATATTGTGATTCTTATAACAGTAAAAAGAACTACAGACTAGACTGTATGCCCTTATCTCTGTTATCAAATAACAAAAGTGATAGTAAATTGAAACAAATTCGATGCCTCGGTTCTACATCTCTAAAGAGAAAAATGCTTACCTTGATTAACTCACTGATCACTATCAAATTAATGTATGTTGTGAGTCTCAAATAAAAGTTTGTTTCAATGTTATTTGAAAATAAATAATAAGAAGAAAATAAATAATAATAATAAATAGCATCCATTTTTTTTTACAAGGCCCAGAGACGAATAACAAAAACTAACTTGTTTTAATGACCCTCTGCAGTATGCTTGATGGAAGTTTTGAATAAGTATAATTTAGGGCAGTGTCTGTGGCTCAAAGGAGTAGGGTGCCAGCCCCATAAGCCAGAGGTAGCAGGTTCAAACCCAGGCCCAGCCAAAAGCTGCAAAAAATAGTATAATTTAATGCGTGTATAAAAAAGGTCTCATTGAAAATAGGTGGCACCCTAAAAAACAAAATTATACCAAAAATAATTTGTCATAAAGGAACTGTGAGCTGGGTTCAGTGGCTCATGCCTATAACCCTAGCACTCTGAGAAGCTGAGGCAGGTGGATTACTTGAGCTCAGGAGTTCAAGACCAGCCTGAGCAATAGCAAGACCCCATTTCTACTAAAAACAGAAAAGTTAGCTAGGTTTTGTGGTGAGTAACTGGAGTCTTGGCTACTCAGGAGGCTGAGGCAGGAGGATCACTTGAGCCCAAGAGTTGGAGGTTGCTGTGAGCTAGGCTGACATCACAGCAATCTATCCTGGATGAGACTCTGTCTCAAACAACAAAAACAAAAAATAAAAATAAAGGAACTGTGTATTCAGGTATATACAGGATCAAGGAGATTAATAAGGGATTGTAAATTACGTGCAAACAAACAACAAGGAAAATTGTTACACACTCACACACAGATACCCACACCTCCCACCCCATCTTCACCCCAGACTGAAGTAATAACAGGAGGAAATGATGTTATCAGAGTCCAGTGGTCCAGTGAAAACTTAGACATGGACAGGAGCTGCTCGAGAGAAGCGGTCGCTATGAGGGAGCACGTCCACTGTCAGAACTGCAGCAAGGCAGGGAGAAGGGACGAAAATAAAAATGTTGATCTCTCTTTCTTCCTGCTAACATCTGCCACTGACCAAACCCAAACACAAGCCAGGGAACAGGAGAGTGCAGGTTAGAGACGCCATCCCCCAGCCACAGAGAGAGCAGAGTAGAGAAGGAATGCCTGGGAAGCAGGGAGACAACAAGAAAAGCAGAGAAACACAGAAACACTGCGGTAAATCATATTCAGGTGTCAACAGTACTTAAAATTTGACAAATATGCCCCTCTATCTATCAACCAGGTCAAGTAGGTGATAGCTAATTATGACCACAAAAGCTCAGTGGCATACACGCACCAATAACACTGATAAGTATTTATTTGTGTGTGAACTACCTGAGCATCAGCCACCCTGGGCTGGGCTGAATCAGAACAGTTCTGCTTCTTGTTTCTTCCACGCTTCCCCTGGGAGGGCAGATGAGCCCATAGAGCCTCTTCTCACAACAACTACAGGCAGAAGAGACAAAGACCAACCACCACCCTGCAAGTGCTTTTCAACACTTGGGGCACATCCCTCCTATGAAATCCAATTGGCCAAAGCAAGTCACAAAGATGCCGAAGTCAAGTGGACTCATAAAGGCAATATCCCACCTCTTTACTGGGCAGAACTACATGCAAAGTCACTCAACAAAAGAAATAGTTAGGGAGAGAGGAGATGAATCAGCACTAGGAGGTGTATTCTTCTACATGTGTATAAAACATTCAATGCTACCTTTATCATGTTCAGGGGCAGACACTAAGGAGAGATATGTTTTGTGCATTCCTACATCATCCCCTCAAAAACACCAGTTGGACTTTTAAATCTTGTTATTACAAAAATCCATATCCAGAAAGAATTGAAAGTCATAATAGATTAGGACCTGGGCCCCCATGGCCTGAGCACCTATAGATTGACTGGTAATAAATATCGAAGCAGTGCTCACCCATTACGCCAACATATAGTGGGATGCCAAGATCCAATACATAAATAATAAAAGAAGAAGGAGAAAAGAAAAAGAGCAAGGATGCAGGTACATCAAGACTTTATACTGCACCTTTATGGTGCTGAACTCTACAATCCATAGGTCTTGTTTTATTTTGTTATTTTTCTCTTTCTCTGAGTTCCTGTCAGAGAAACAGTTCTCAGACTCAATTCTGAGTCCCAGAATTGTTTTTTTTTTATTACCATGCTCCCCTTTAGTATGTTTTTTTAATCCTTTTTCTGAGGATTGGATTTTCCTCCTTCATAGGCTATGCTTTCTCTGTAGGTACTTTTTCTGCTTTATAATACCAATGACAAAGAGCCTCTGATGGTCTGATTATTTTGCCCACGCATTTCTGAAGTCTGCCCTCAAGATGAATGTAGAGGCAGGTGTTAGGATCCAGGGTACCTGAGCTGACCATCACAGAAGCACAGAGAAACAGGGAAAATCTGAGCTCCTCAGGAAGAGATTCTTCCAAGGGAGCTCAGCACAATACGGAGCATGGCCTCTCCACTGGCAAATTCCGAATCTTAAATATTATCGGTATTTCACATTTGATAATATTTTCATGATAGCACTTGTACACACATATAAGACAGGGAAATAAATAAACCAGGAGTCTAAAATGGAAAATATAATTAGATGCAGATAGGAGTTTATAAGAAAAAACTAAGATTTCTGCTGATTGTCTTATTATTATGCTCAGGAGATCATCATGAAATCTAGAAAGAGCTCTGTTCATTTGTTGTTGTTTCTTGTTTTGTTTTGTTTTTGTTTTAAGACGAAGAAACAGAGTCTCACAATGTTGCCCTGGGTAGAGTACCATGGCATCATAACTCACAGCAACCTCAAACTTTTGGGCATAAGCGATTCTCTTGCTCAGCCTCCCAAGTAGCTGGGACTACAGGCACCTGCCACAATGCCTGGCTATTTTTTTGTTGCAGTTGTCATTGTTGTTTAGCTGGCCTGGGCCGGGTTCGAATCTGCCAGCCTCCGTATATGTGGCTGGTACCGTAACCCCTGTGCTAGAAGTGCTGAGCCATGTCTGCTTGTTTGTTTGTTTGCCATACAGGGAATGAGCAAGAGGAAGAATTCCATACAGAGGGCAGGACCTGGACTCTGGGATGGTGGTTTGATTATGAAGCGGGGGAGGTGACCTACAACTCAATGCAATTTTTTGGCTTGGAGGTCACAGATCAATTATCTTCTGTCCTATATTATCCCGATGTGATGTGTTGAGGAAATTTCTTTTTCACTCTTTAGAAAGCAAGTTGAAGAGCAAACAGTAAAAATGAGGAAAAAAAATTTTGGTAGTCTTCTTACGTGCTATCCCCAATATCTCTTCACTATATCTAATTCTCTCTCTCTCTCTCTGTCTCTCTCTCTCTCTCTCTCTCTCTCTCTCTCCCCAAATACTATGTGTATGTGTGAAATGATCTAGAAAAGTGCACCTCTTTATTCGCAGATGCGCACATATACATGTATAACACATAACTTTGTATCTGATATATAGAAGTACACGTATGTGTCTATATGATGTACATGTTCATATGTGTGCGTCCATGTATGAAGAAGTAGAGCACTTTCCTAAGATCATACAACTCCCAAGCCATCAAATTCAAGTTCGAACTGTGGGCAGCTGAATGCTCAAGACTCACTGTCTTTCCAAAATAACAGATTGATTAAAAACACCTATGCTTTTTATCCCACTGCCATGAGCTAGATTAAAGAACTTTGTCTTTTAAACCCATTAAGTCCTTTGGGAAACTCTGGAAGATGATTTGTGAAGCCCTGAAGTTTCACGGAGCAGAGCGGATAATCACTGGTCAAGAGGTTCTGCGTATTGAATTTACAATCTATCCGTGCGACTCGGAGATAGAGCTCAGAATACCTAGCGGACAGCCACAAAGTGTTGTTTTAGAGCTTTTTTTTTTTTTTTCCTGAAATAGTAATTCTTTTACTCCATGTATTCACATAAGATGTGAAGCACGTGATTTATAGAAGAAAAGGAAGGAACTAATATCTGTACAGCATCATCTCTGTGCCAAGCACTGAATAGATCCCTTTATACTCACTTCTTTATTTAGGTTTGGGTATGATTCCTGGCGACAGTGTGAAGTCTTGCTCTTTGGTGCAATTTACAGGACCTTTGAGTATTTTATCAAGTTTGGCTTTTTATTGTAAACGGTGAGCAGGTTGAGGTGAAAAGATACCCAATCTGGGGGGGTCCCTGAGGCTCAAAGGAGTAGAGTGCCGGCCCCATATGCCGGAGGTGGTGGGTTCAAACCCAGCCCTGGCCAAAAACTGCCAAAAAAAAAAGAAAGAAAAAAAGATACCCAAGCCAACAAACAAAAAAAGTGGCTGGAAGACATGGTTGGACAACTGAAAGTCTGCCCTGGCTCAGGCTGGGAGCCACATTGCACACCGAGGGCTGCTGGTGTGCTGAATTAATGAACCGACTTTTAGTAAACATATCTAGAAATGCCTTTCAAACTAACACTTTTTTAAAGGAGAACATAAGAGAAAAATCCGTGGATTAGAGTTGAGGTAAAAATATTTTTTTCTAAATACATATGTAATTGTGATAGGCAATGAGCAAATCTCCCCTTCAAAGTAGTTATATATTATTTGTGTATATAAATTTATTCCAATAGAGCCAGCCCAAGTTTTAAATATAAAACTTGATTCCTGTTTTATAAAACTACTTTTAGAATTCCCCATAGCATATTCTCTGGAAATTTTTGGTAATTTAAGGATGGATTGAAACTTGGAAAACAATCATTTTGCCCTAATGGAAATTTTATTGACTTCGGAATTAAACAATTCTGAGTGCGAATTTACACTGAGAAGCTTACCAGAATGACAACTAGAGAGTGGGGATTACCCCCCAGGATAACTGTTCCCACCTTGAAAGTAGGTGAAAAACGCATAGCTCAGGGACTTAACCTACATAATAAATCTATTACTGTAAAAAATTACTTTCATGAAAAAATTAAAAAATAAATTATATGCTTGATAAAGTTGAGCAATGCAATTTAGCAAGCAAATGTAAGGTGCCTTTTTTTTATTTGTAACTTATAACCAGGTCTGGGACCATGCCGAAGAAAAAAAGAATTCCCAATATTTTCACAGCTGGGAATTAATGTAGCAGGTACATTAACAACAAGAGAATAAGGACCGGTCCCCAGTAGCGTCTGTTTTGAAGGGCACTGCTGTTTTGAAGCTTGGGTATGGGAAACACAGCGTCTGTACTTTGTAGTCACTTCTAGCTCCAGAGAGAGGACCAATGACAGAGGACCCCGTGCAGACCCCGCCTGTGAGGAATCTGATCTGAGCACCTTGGCAAATGGTTATGGCTTGGCTGGCAGGATGTTGCCTGAGCACAGGACTCTGAATGCAAGCTTGGTTCTGCCCTCAGGACAAGAGGATTCCTTTGTTTTTTCTCTCCTTCCCAGGGATGCAGACACGTTTCTATCTGTTTGAGAAGAATGCATTAACCAGCCATTGAGAACTGAGGAGCACGGCTGCAATCACAGCACAGGCCCCCCCATTCTTGGTCTCCTGAGTGACTGAGACTCCTGCCATGGGACATGGAGCTGCTCCACAGGCAGTGAGGCCCCTTCTCATGACATCTAGGTGCTGCACATAGAGGGAATCGCAAAGGTAGGGCAGTCAGGAAGGCAAGCAACCCACACCTTCTCTGGGGAACGTATGAGACAATAATAAACTTGACCAAAAGTCTGCAGAGCACACAAATAAAAAGTTACAGTCACCTTTGGCCTTCCTGACCGTGTTGCCCCGGCAGCTCTCTGAGATTGGTTTCTGAGGATAAAAGGCAGGAGGCACAAGAGAAGGAACTGATCTGATTTGCTACAAATAATACAAAATTCTTCCCATGTATAATAAATGAGTTCAGTGTATAAAGATGTATATCCAGTCCATCGTCTCCCAGGGGCTTTTGTTATAATTTTTTCTTCTACTTCAAATCCCCAAAATGGAGAGAGGCTTGAGGATTTTCCCAAGTTACATTCAACGGCCAAGTGTTAGATCCAAGACAAAGTAACCTCAAGCTCTGGAGGCCCACTCTTGGTTTCCTGCCCTCCGTCCATCACCTTCTCCTGCAGCCACTGCTACAGTCACACAGCTATGTCCCAACCCAACAGATGCCCCAGGCATCACTCTAGTAGTCCTAACAATCGGTAATAATAGTGATAACATTCACCATTTGCTACATAGTGTACTGTGCACTACGTTAATTGTTCAAAACACCCCATACATCATCCCATTTAATCCTCAAAAACAACAAATGAAATAGATATGATCATTGCCTTCATTTGAGAAATGATAGCTGACTTAGGAGGTTAAGAATTGACCCAAGGTCACAGACCTAAGATTCTACCCCGGTCTGTTTCATTCCAGTGCCCAGGAATATAATTTATTTTAAGAATACAAATCTTACAATACATCTCATAACCAAAAGACAATGTATCCTTCCTACAAACGCTCAAGTCCAGAGATTTTTCCGCACATCAAAAAGGATCTCCCCTTCACAGCCTCCTCTTTGGGCTTCTGAATTCCCATCATCCAAACTTGTGGGAGCTGAAAGGAAAATTGAGGAGCGGGCACAGATATAGAGACCCAAGGTTTTTAAAGCCTCCCCACAAAAGATAATCCTTTTCTTTACTCTCTTCATTCTGCGGCAAATATTTCTTCTCCTTTTATGTCACCCTATTGCTATATACCTGTCCGAGGGATCCATGGGCTTCATAAAATAGTCCCAAAACAATGTAAAAACCAAAGTAAAGCTAAAATGAAGTTGTAGGAAACAAAGTGCTTCTGGCTTTGAGGGATTGCTGGAGTTGTTTTTCTTCTCAGAACCTTTAGCATTTATTCCTCTCGGTGAACCTTTCCTCCCCTATGGCCAGGCCAACCAATTATTTTCTTCCAGTGTATCACAGTGGGTCCAGACATTTTCAGGGCTCTGACATCATGAATCTAATTTCATGGCTTCCCCAGACGCTATTCTCCCGCCCCTTCCCCCTTTCCTAACAGGCAGGCTCGTCTGTCTCAGCATGAACTCTAGTTTCCCTGTCTGCAGATTTGGAGCAACTCAGGCAGCTGAGTAGGAGGAGAGCCAGCCTGGGGACAGGCAGCAAGGCTGAGGGGTCTGAAAATCAGAGGCTCTGGGTTTTAACCCTCTTGCTTGCAAGTATCTCATCCTTTTTCATTCAGAAAACCTCTATAGAGCATTTGTCCCTAACCCCTTACTGTGCTCCTGGCTATGCAAACTGTTTGCTTTCTCTTTCCTTCTCTATATCATGAAATGGCCAGGCTGGACAACCTCTCAGACTTCTTACCGCCCTTGTGTTCTTGGCTCCATGATGGGAAGCTCGTGAAGTTGGGAAAAGTTGGTGCGGAGTCACTGGCTTAGATAGGGGTCTTTATTTATTTCGTGCTAGAGAAGCAGTGGACAACAGGTCTGAGAAGAAGTCCACGCAGACAGGTAGATTTCAGTTTCCCACGGCCACTCCACCCCACCCCTCAGCTGCTTCACTCTCCCAGGTTCCTCCATCGCTGACACCTCGTAGCTGTCCTAGGGATGGAAGTAGAATACAAGCCTTCACTATGTGACATCCTGCCCTGCGGGCAAAGAGGCTTACAGCAGTATACAGACAGGGAGAGACCAGGCCGCCCAATTACTCTTTGGAACGATTTGTGGTTATTTTTTTTTTTTTCCTCTTTCTTTTCTACCATTAACTTAGGTCAGGCTATGATGAGTGTGCTCCCATATTAGTACAATAGAAAAGAGATTTAGCCAGTCTCCCAGCCTCAGTTTCTTTTACTGTAGCCACTCCTATCCACAGTGGGTTTTCCACTTTTGTCTTCTCATTCTAAGCACACAAGTAAAACCCTTCAGCCCTTCGTGGGTGTCAAGTTCCCTTCCACGCCTGGCGCATCCCTTCTCCTGCAGCCCGCGGGAGCTCCCCTCCTCCACTAGGGGGCTCTGTTTAAAGATCAAGGTTCATTCCCACCTCCTCTCCCTCTTGTGTCAGGGGGTCATCCCGTCCATTCCTCAAATCGCAGCCTAATCCTTCCTCATGAGGATTACTCAGACTATCTCACAACTTCTCTATTTTGTTCTTCTTTGTACCAAATCAAAATAAACAAATATTAACAGGTGTGAAACATGCATTTTAGACGTTGTGCACGAAAAAGCAAGGCCTTTAGCCTTCCTTTAGTGAAAGACAACACATTTCTAGCATTCTTTACCTCGACCTCAATAAGAACATTGCATATGTACAACCTAACACTGTTTTCATGAAATGATATTATTAATGTTTAACTCCTTCTGACAGTTCCTGTTATAGTCTTTCTATTGTACTCTCTGCATGCAAAATCGAAGGTTGCCAACCAGCCACATTGATTTAACACCTCACTAATGCATCGGGACAGAATTTTAAGAGTACTCGTTTAGACTAGAAGACAGATGTTTAATGTTATGCTACTCAATATGTGTTCTGTAAACCAGCAGTATCATCATTTAGGAGCTTGTTAGGAATACAGAATCCCAGGCTTTGCCCTAGACTTACCATAGGAGAGTCTATAATTTAATAACATTTCTAGTGTTTCATAGCTCATTAACACGTAAAAGGTACTGATGAAAAGAACCACATACAACACGTGAGGAATAATAAATGGACACAAGTTTGGGGACGGAAGGAGAGGCAAGGTAACAAGGCCGATTTTGAGTAAACCACGCAATGGACTGGGTTTTCTCACATAAGTCAGTACATCTGTCACCTAAAACAATGCCACAAGGAAGCACATTAAATATTGTTATTTTCATTTTTAAGAGCAGAAGACTGGGTCCGAGGAAGTTTCAGAACCTTGGCCCATGACCCGCAATTAATAAAAGGAAGAGCCACGGACCGGGAAAACACTTGCAAAACACATATCTGATAAAGAATTTGTACACGAAACATCCAAAGAGCCTTAAAACTCAGCAATAAGAATACAACCCACCCTGTTAAAAATAATTAGGCAGGACGTCTGTACAGATGTCTCAGCAAACCAGACATACAGATGGCGGACAAAAAAGCTTATGAAAAGACATTCGGCATCGTAGCTCATTAAAGAATTGCAAATTAAAAAAAAAAAAAACGAGCTCCTAGTGCACACCTATTAGATTGGCGAAAACCCAGAACCCAGCCCCAAATGCTGGAGAGGATGCGGAGTAACAGGGACCCTCTCGTTCATTGCTGGTGGGAATGCAAAACAGTATAACCATTTTGGAAAACACGGTCTTTCACAAAATGAAACAGCCTTACCACATACTGTGCAACACTTGGGCTCCTGGGTATTTATCTAGGTGAGTTGAAAACATATGTCCACACAAAAACATGTATCCACACAAATATTTGTACTACTACATAGCTTGATCCATAGTTACCAAAACATAGAAGTAATCAAAATATCTTTCATTAAGTGAAAGAATAAACTGAGGCACATACAGACAGTGGAGTATCATTCAGTAATAAAAATAAATGAACTACAAGGGGAAAAGACATGAAAGAAAGCTAAACAGGCTTGGAATGGTGGTTCACACGTGTAATCCCAGCACTCTGGGAGGCTAAAGCTAGTGGATTGCTTGAGCTCAGGAGTTCAAGATCAGCCTGAGAAAGATCGAGACCCGGTCTTTAAAACTAGCTGGGCTTTGAGGCAGGGCGCCTCTAGTCCCAGCTACTCAGGAGGCTGAGGCAAGAGGATCTCATGAGCCCCAAGAGTTTGAGGTTGATATGAGCTATGATGCCATAACCTCTCTACCCAGCTCTACCCAGGGTGACAGCTCTGTTTCAAAAAAAGAAAAATAAACCTAAGCATCTGTTGCTATGTAAGAGAATCCAATGTGAAAGGGCTATGTTCTGATTCTGACTATTTATTATAATTATAATATATATGTGATATATATATTATAATGTTCTGGTAAAAGTGAAACTATAGAAACAGTAAAAAATAAAATCAGTGCTTGTAAGGGTGCAGAGGCAAAGATGGCAGGATGAGTAGATGGGTCACGGGATTTGTTTAGGATGGTTAAACTCCCATATGACACTATAGTGGTCAACACGTGGCATTATATAATACATCTGGTGAAACCCTCTGAACTACGCAATATGAAGACTGAACACTGATGTAAACAATGGACTCTGATGAATAATTATGCATCAGTACTGGTTTATCAGTTCTAACAAATGAATCACAGTAATGCAGAAATGTTAATCATTGCAGAAATTGCAGGGTGTGAAAAGGAGTACATGGGAATTTCTTGTATTCTCTCTACTTTTTTTCTATAAACTTTAAAATGCTCTTTAAAAAATAAAGTTTAGTCTGGGCAGTAGCTCACACCTCTAATCCTAGCACTGTAGGGGGCTGAAGTGGAAGGATTTCTAGAGCTCAAGAGTTCAAGACCAGCTCGAGCAAGAGCAAGCCCCCTTCTGTGCTCAAAATAGAAAAATAAGCTAGGTGTGGTGGTGGGCACCTGTAGTTCCAGCTACTTGGAGGCTGAGGCAGGAGGATCGCTTGAGCTCAGGACTTTGAAGTTGCTATGGGCTAGGCTGATGCCATCAACACTCTAGCCTGGGCAATAGAGTGAGACTCTGTCTCAAAAAAAAAAAAAAATCCAAAATAATATAAAATTTATCAAAATGAGAGGCTAAGTAGAATTTAAACTTAGATTTTATCTGATATGAGACTTAGATGTTGGAATTAGCAGTTAGGATTATTTTTTTTTTTTTGAGACATAGCCTCAAGCTGTCACCCTAGACAGAGTGCTGTGGCATCACACCTCACAGTAACCTCCAATCCTGGACTCAAGCAAGTCTCTTTCCTCCACCTCCCAAGTAGCTGGGACCACAGACACCTGCCACAATGCCTGGCCATTTTTTGGTTGCAGCTGTCATTGTTGTTTGGTGGGCCCCGGCTGGATTTGAACACGCCAGCTCAGGTCTACGTGGCTGGCACCTTAGTCTGTTGAGCCATAGGAGCCGAGCCTTATCTGATATGAGAGACCGCACTCTAGGAAGAAAGCAAAAGGACACTGGGACTTTTGAGACAAATGAGAATAATTTACTTCCATTAGGCGTTGATGTGAACTTTGAGTGGAGTTGGTGTGATACTTACTCTTAATGTTTCTCCCCTTTGGAAAACAAATTCCCTCTGCAGTAACAGTGATGTAAATAGTGAATGAATATTCATGAAATAAATCCCACAGAGAAATAAAGAAACCAGTTCCACACAGACCCTTACAGAAAATATAAAAGGGAACTCTCCCTAACTCACGTTAAGAGACACCATTCTTCTGATTCCAAAATTAAAGACATTATAAGACAAAATCAAAAGAGAAATCTCGTGATCTAGGTTCGAGTTTCTGTTTTTCCTCACAAATGCTCTGATCCCACTGACAAAAATTCTCTGACTTGGATTCATCTGTCAAATTTCAGCAAAGCAAATTTAATTACCAATGAATCAGCCAGGAGAAACAGCAATATTGATAACACTAGTAACACCTATTAGTCCTCAATTTAGGAGAGCAATAAAACATGTGAATAGCGGAAACCTATTGTACCCCCAGATGGAAAGTCAGCATCACTAAAACAGGCCTCCCCTCCAGCCTGCTGTAAGGGGTCCATCTGAAATGCTTTCTCCCTGTGGAGCTACCTTTGGGGGAGGATGAAGATGCGTCTGTGGTCTAGTTCTGTGAGCTTGGTCAACCCTGCCAGCAGCTGTTTAATCTTGAAGTTGGTGGCATTGTTCTTAGGAATTTGTTTAATTCTAGGTGTTTATAAAATTAAAGTTAATGGCAAGTATTTAATTATCCAATCATTTGGAAACTTCAAAGGAACTCCAGAACATATAAAATATGAAAGTGTATGATACTGTGAGGTATTAGTTATTCAAGTTTAGTAAACAAGAACTTCTCTTAACAACTTGTCTTTTCCTGGGTTAACTGAAAGGAATTATGAATAGTCAGTACTTTTTTTCCCATCCTACCACATTCAAAGATAATGCTACTGACAAGTTATAATTCATTCGAAAGCATGGCGGGAGCTTGTCTAGGCTCCCAGCTGAAAGCAGTCCCAAACCTTTGGCTCAAACTCAGATCTTTGACAAAACCCTCCCTAAATCTTTCTGACTTAATTAGGGTGCTTTCTGCTGGGTTCCCCAAACAAGTCTCCTGGTCTTTCTGAAAATTATTGATGACCCCGCAACATTAATTAACTAATTAATTCTTTCACTTAGCATATTAGATGTCAACCAAATGCTGCACGATGTGCTCAGCCCTGCCCACCCGCCATCCTCACTAATGCCTTTACCTCCCACCTTCACCCTGATCACTGATACCAGCTCCCTTTTGCCCCAAGCTCTGCAGCTGCAGAATTTGAACCCCTCCAACCTTATTCCATGTCTGTGGACACCAGGGACCACTCTTAGAGGGCCCCTCCCCCTGAGGTCTGCCAGGACCCATTCCAGGCCAGCAGAAAGTATTCAAAAGTCATCCCCTAAAGCCTGGAGTGTAATTGAGCTTCTCTCTATTTTAACCACGGAGCTCATAGGCATGTGGCAGCCCGGGGTGGATCTGCTCTTCGATTGTCATCTAGAAACTCTTCTTAGACATATGAGTGGGAGATAAACGTCTGAGGCTTTCAGGGACTCTCCTAAATCCTCATACCCTCCAGCACAATCTAAAGGACCAGAGGCCAGCCTAGGGGGGCCCAAGTCCGGCCCAGGTCATTTACATGAAACACCAAGTTTGCGCTCCTGGTGTACCTGCACACAGCAGCCCAGAGGCATCCAAAAGCTTAGTCCAGTTTTGCTCCCAAAGGCAACAGCACAATAGTGCCCTCTAGCGACAACCGACAGTTCGTTTTCCGGAGGCTGTAACGTGAATTCAGAACCTGGTGAATCCCTTTTTCTCCTCTGAAAATGAGATGGTGTAAATAATCTGAGTCCTGCGTACCTGGTTACAGCCACGTGCTCCCTCAATGAGCCACATGTTGGTGTCTTTCAGAGTTTATTGGGTCTTTGCTTCCTCTGCAAAAGCCTCTGGTGCTTTTTCCTTTTATCTTTTTAAATAGCTCTATTGGGATAAAATTTGCATACCATAAAAATTCATCCATTTTCCTCGAACAAATCAGTGTTTTTCAGTAGATTTACGGAGTTCTCCAATCATCAGAAAAATCTCATTTTAGAGCAGTTCCATGACCCACCAAAGAAACCTCTTACCCATTGGCAGTCTCTTTCCCTTCCTACCCCCAGCCCTTGACAAACGCGAAGCTGCTTTCTGTCTCTAAGACAGGCCAGGTCTGGACATTTTATACAAATAGCATCATACAGGGCGTGGCGTTTCGCGTCCGGCTTCTTTCACTGGCGTAAGGATTCCGAGCTTCCCGCGAGCTGCCTCCTGTTCCAGCGCTTTGTTCTTTTCTAAGGCTGTGCATATTTCCTTGTATGAATGAACTGCATTTTGCTTACCCATTTCTCCCCTGGTGCTGTTTCGGAGTAAAAATAATTATGAGCTGAGGCTTTACTGAAATCTACACCGGGGACTTAAGTTGATTCTGAAAAGTTCCAGTTACTAGACGTTCGGAGGATTTTTTTCTATAAAAAATAATGTTTTTTCTATAAAAAATAATGTTTTTTTTCTATAAAAAATTAACGGCGTCCTGTGGGAAGGTAATAAGGGTACAAGAGCTTTCCAGACTCACCTTTGCCAGAAAGGTGTGGTTTCGTTTGAACTCTGCAATAGGCCTTTTTCTGTACTTGACAGGCAGCACGTCTGTGGCCTGCGATGCTCAGGAGTGTAAGTTACTGTGAAAAATACCTGACCCAGTTTCTAGACTGGGGTTTCATGTGCCCCTTGTATGGACAATTCTTGTCTCCCAGTCTAACATCATGAAACCAATTGACAATCACTCACACTTTCATATGAAGAATAGATCACAACTATGGCCCAAGATGGAGGAGGGAGGAGGGGGGCTGGGAAGGGAAGGGGAGGTCAGATCCAGGGAGGGTGGATGGTGGGATCACACCAATGGTGCATAATGCAAGGGTACATGTTAGATCTATTAGTATAGAGTATAAATGTCTTAACACAATAACTAAGTAAACGAGATGAGGTATATATTAACCAGTGTGATATAAGCATTCCTAATTCTATATGAAATCAGCACATTGGGCCCCATAAATGAATTAATGGATACATGAAAAAAATTGCATATTTTTTATCTCTGATGTGGAGTTCCAGGGTTATACCCTGTCCTTCCTAGCAGTATCCCCCACCATCTGGACGAGATGACAGCCATTCTAGAAATACTTACCTAATTAATTAGAGTTTCCCACATTTTCTAACATCTACCAGAATCCATATTATTCATTTTCATATTTTAATCCCCTTATAGTCCTAAAACCTAATGTAACTCACTCTGATTCTCCAAAAATCAATAATTTTATACACTCATTGAAACTCCCATAGAAATAACATGGCTAAGAATTTAGTTCTTTACATGCTGATAAAACTCGGCCTTGCACATTTAAGGCAGGTTTTTTCCTGAGCTTTTTAGTCTCTTATCTCAAAGGAAGATCCCAGTGTCCTTGGGATACAATTCCTATCCTAATCCTTAATACTACAGTTCCCTAACAATATTGGCTACTTGGCCAATGGCAGAGAAATTGCCTGGCCCTAGCAACAGAGAAAAATGTAGTGTATTCAAAAGACACAATAGAGATCTGACTCTCAAGTCATAATTCCACCAGCAATACTTATACTAAAGGTTTTAAAATGTATACAGTAGCCAGGCATGGTAGCTCATGCCTGTAATCCTAGCACTCTGGGAGACTGAGGCAGGTGGATTACTTGAACTCACAGGTTCGAGACCAACCTGAGCCAGAGTGAGGCCCAGTCTCTAAAACTAGCCATGCATTGTGGTGAGCACCTGTTGTCCCAGCTACTTGGGAGGCTGAGGCAAGAGAATCACTTGAGCCCAAGAGATGGAGGTTGCTGTGAGCTATGACACCACAGCACTCTACCAAGGGTGACAAAGTGAGACTCTGTCTCAAAAATAAATAAATAAATAAATATATAAATCAATAAAAGAAAAGAAAAAATAAAACTTATACAGCATAAGCCAACAAATGACTGTACTTTGTAAGAAAATATTTACTGAAAATCTAAGAAGTAGATAATTGTTCTTTTTTCTATTGCTACAGCTTCAATTTTGATCTGAAGCTGAAATATAAAACATCTGTACTTCCGTCATAAATGAAACTCAGTTTAGCTGGATACAGGATCCTGGGTGGAGGGAGGGCAATTGGTGGGATCACACCTACGGTGCATCTTAGTAGGGTACTGGTGAAACTTATTAAATGTAGAATATCAATGTCTTTATATAGTGATTAAGAAAATGCTATGAGGGCTATCTCTCACAGTACGATCAA
>CAUYRH010100490.1:0-18763 GCA_963574655.1 Perodicticus potto
TTAAGCTGCAATTGGAATGACTTGCTGTTCTCTCATGCCTCCCTAATCATGCCTGAAAATGCTGCTCCCCTTTTGGGGAGAGACATACTAACTAGAACAGGAACTTCTCCCTCCTGGAGATCTAGTCATGATCAAAACTCCTCCCTCTAATTCACCTTTCCTAACCCCAACTTGGGAAGTCCCCTTTCCTGTTATCTTGTCTTCTCCTAGAGCTGTTGAAATTATAGGAGTCAATTCCTGCATACATCATTCACTAGTAAAATCCTGGAACCCTCCATCTCCAACGGAGGCAGACAGTGAAGACAGCCAACCACAGACCACCTACACTTGTGAGCCAAAAGAAAGTTTGAAGTTATTATTCAGGAAACAGCAAAAAAATTCCCAATATGGTTTTCTTTTAGCATCACTGAATAAGTGCTTCTTACCTGATGCTGCTCTACCTTTGCCTACTACTGATTATGCTAATCAGATTTGTGTTTTCCAGAAATGTCATCAAGCCACATGCAATAAAGATGGTTCCAGTCCATGAACCCCTATATCACTCTCCCTCCAGAGAAACACTAACTGCCCCCTTCTATCATTGCCCAATTCAGCAGGAAGCAGTTAGATCGAGTCTTTGCCCCTTTTCCCTAACAGCAGTTAGGGTTTCTACTCGGAGAGGGAGAATTGATGCGGGACATTTGGTGCCCTGGCCAGCTCAGCAGAGCTGGCGGACCCACCGCCTCCTCCTCGGTGGTGTCAGTGCTGCTGCAGCCAGCTGAAGAACCAGCGGGCTCAATGACTGGCAAGGAGGGGGACCTCCAACCCCCACTGGAGGCTCCAATAGCCAAAAAGGCCGGACAACTGCCGAGGAGACACCTGTGCCTTGGCGTCTCCTTCACTTTGCACTTGGGAGTAAATGTGGAACCCCCATTTCCTATGCCTAGGTCAGTTTCATGTGAATTTCCTGGGCCTCAATTTCATGAATGGACTGTGTCCATTCATTGATGCATTCATTCACTTTGCCCTGGAGGGGACTGTGTTCGTTCATTGATACATTCATTCACCTTGCAAAAAATAAAGAAAGAAAGAAAGAAGGAAAAAAAAAAGGATTGAGGTGGGACAGCACCAAGATGGGGTAGCCCCAAGACAGGTTTTGCCCTTGTCCTTCTTCTGAGGTGAGACAATCACTTGAGGTAGTACCCAGGCAAAGTACCCGCTTTGTCCCTTAAGAGAGTCTTGGAGGTCTCTTGCTATCTAATTCTTTGAATGGAGAAATTTCTAAAAATAAGGAAAGTAAGTAAAATGTAAGGAAAGTAAGATTGAAATACAAAATTGTAGCCCAGATTTAAGCAAAACAAGTAAACATGGAAATGAAAATACTATGAGGACTTTACTCATTTTGTTAACAAAATGACAATGAGATTGGAGAAAAGAAAAGGTGGAAAGCTGTGGGGGAACTTTAAACATTCACTCAGCAAAAGGGAAGGAAACAGTAGCTTTTAAGCCTTCCAGGGTTTATTTTACATGAATAATCAACAAGTCTTGAGAATGCCTTTGAATATTTACAAGGAAAGTCCAGTGTGTGTGCAGTGAGTTAACATATATGTAATCTACATCCATGTTCGCTTTGGGAGTGTTGTTTTAACATTAAAAATTGGTGTAATTTAGCTGGGCACAGTGGCTCATGCCTGTAATCCTAGCACTTGCGAGGCAGAGGTGGGTGGATTGCCTGAGTTCACAGGTTAGAGACCAGCCTGAGCCAGAGTGAAACCTCATATCTAAAAATAGCTGGGTCTGTGGAGGGTGCCTATTGTCCCAGCCACTTGGGAGCTTGAGGCAAAAGAATTGCTTAATCCCATGAGTTTGAGGTTGCTGTGCCCTATGACATGACAGCACTCTACCTAGGGTGACAAAGTGAGACTCTGTCTCAAAAAAAAAAAAGAACAAAAATGTGGAATTCAGTTCTTTCCATCAAGAGGTAAACTATAGGTCTCACAGATGTTTTGTGCATAGTTTCTGTAAACTGGCTGGAACTGGTTTAAGGTCTATAGCTTCTTATCTAGGAAGAATGCTTTTAAGGCCAGTCTATTGTCCAATCAGTGCAGCAGGACCTCAAGGCGGGAGTGTCCTAATCAGCTGAGGGTGTTAAGCAATCCACTAAGGTCACTTGGACAGTGTTTTTTTAAAATAAGTTTCTGCCTAATTGTAGGAGAAAAACTTTATGGTATTTAACAAATGTTGTGGAAGTTAACGATGTAGGGGTTGTTACAAGCCCTTTTTCCTGCTATGACCACTTAATTTTTTCTTGAGGGTCTTAGATAGAGAACCTATTTTGTCTCTCATCTAGGAATACAATGTTGACAGCCTGAGTCTCTGCTGTATTCTTGGTGGTGGTCGTCATATAAAACACATATTAGGCATTCAGTAACTGCTGAAGTGAATAAATAAAAGAATGAATAAAACTTATATAAAATAATTGGTATAGTTTGAATGTGTCCTTCAAAAAACATGTCATAGAAACTTAATACTCAGTGCTACATTATTGGGAGGTGGGGCCTCATGAGAGGTGATTAGACCACGAGAGCTCTTCCCTCATCAATGGATTTATGCCCTTATCTTGGCAGTGAGTTTGTTATCATAGGAGTGGGTTCTTTTTAAAAGAATGAATTTGACCTTCTTTTACTCTCTCTCACTCTCTCTCTTCCTCACTAGTCCCTTACCCTTTTACCATGGATAACACAGAAAGAAGGCTCTTACCATATGCTGGTGTCTTGATCTTGGACTTCCAAGCCTCCAGAACCATGATAACGGTTGGCTAATAATTGTCTTTTTCTTTAGTAATTTCCCAGTCTGATATTCTGTTATAACAAAGCAAAATGGACTAAGAGATGCTGATATCAGAGAAATGTGGTGTTGCTGTAACAAATACCTAAAAATGGGGAGACAGGGGAGACAGCTTTAGAACTGGGTTACGAGTAGAAGCTAGAACAGTTTGGAGGAGCAGACCAGAAAGTTAGGACTTAAGAGTAGAGAATTATAGGGAAAGTATGGAACTTCTAAGAGATTTCTTAAGTGTCATGAATAGAATGCTGATGGTAAAAGCAATTCTGATGAGGTCTCAGATAGAAATTAGGAATGCCTTATTGGAAACTGGAGGAAAGTCCATTAAAGAATGGGAGTATAACTTATAAAGTTGTAAAGAACTTAGCAGAATTGTGTCCAAGTCATAGAACTTTACGAAAGGCATGTTTTGAGAGCAATGAACAAGAATAACAGGATGAAGAAATTTCTAAGCAAATTATTGAAGGAGCTGTGGGGTTCCTTTTTAACTATGAGAGAGGATAGAAATCATTTAAAAGTGAAATTCATGATTTAAAGGGAAGCAAAATTAAAGGTATAAAATATTTGCATCCCAGCCGTGTAAAGAATGAAGAAGCATGCAAGAGTGTGGCCAAGCACCTGTTTGCGAAGGGCATTAGCATGGACAGAGGAAGCCAGGTAAATGTCTTCAAGGCAATTGTAGAATGACCCCGGAAGCATTGCAGAAATCCTTGTGAACACTCCTCCCTAAGGGTGGTAAGGGTGTCTAGAGAGGCACTCACAAGCACTCACTGCCCCGTGCTGCCTCGTTTCCTCTTCCCACATTCCACAGCGATAACTCAAATGGAGCTGGGTATGTGTCTGGCCACCATTCTACATGCTGCCCCAGAAGGTACAGGCTGTAAACCTCGGTGACACAGTGAGGTGCTAATTCTGCTGGTGTTCAGAGTGCACGACCTGTGGACGTATGGCCATCTCCACCTAGACATTAAAGGAGGCTGCAGAGATTGCTGCGGTGGTGGAGCCACCACAGGGAATCTCCAATAGATTTCTTTGTAATTAGACAATGAGGGTGGGATGCTTCTGTGACCCATGACCTGAAGAGCCATTGGCATGCAGCTCCAGCCTGAGAGAGCCGCTACATGGGCTGAGCCCAGCAAAGTCCTAGGAGTGGAGATGCCTGAGGTTTCCCTGGGGGCCTAATCCCCTCCCCAATGTCTCTAGAAGGTGTCACATGTTGTCATTTGGACTTACTTGGAACCTGTTATTCTTTTCTTTTTTTCTGATGTGCCCTTTTGTAGTGAAAATGTTTATCCTATGCCTGTCTCACCATCGTATTTTGGGAGTAGATAGCTTAATTCATTTCACAGGTTAACAGGTGGAGGAGCATTTGTCCAGGATGAATCCTGCCTGAGTCTCACCCATACGTTATTAGATGAGACTCATTTATTAGATGGACTTGGGACTTTTGAGTTTGTGCTGAAACATGGACTATAGGAAAGAATGAATGTATTTTGCATGTAAGAAGGATATGAATTTGGGGATTCAGGGGCACAACTCTATGGTTTAATCATGTACGCTCAAGAATCATGTGTTGGAAAAATTATCCCCAAAGTAACAGTGTTGGGAGGTGGGGGTCAAATGAAATATAATTAGATCACGAGGTCTCTGCCCTCATTAATGCCATGATTGTGGGTTTCTTATAAGACGACAAATCTGGACATGTTTCTCTCTCGTCTTCTCTCTCTCTGTCTCTCTCTCTCCCTTTCCGACTTCCACCTTCTGCTATGAATGATGCAGCAAGAAGTCCTCAGGAGATACGGGAGCCTTGCTCGTGGACTTCCCAGTCTCCAGAATAGTGAGTCGATAAATTTCTGCTCTTAATAAATTATTCAGTCTGTTCTATTCTGTTATATCTTTTGTTTCTGTGGTATTTTGTTAGATCTTTGTTTTTCTTCACAGAAGACATGAAGCAGAATTCAGAAGTGATAACACTGTGTGTGTGTGTGTGTGTGTCATTTGTCAGAACACAAAGTAAAAATGATAATACAATCGGATGTCAGAGAAGATTTTTCTGAGAGGAAACAGTAAAAGAATCCATCCAAATTTATATTGTATTAATTTATTGATCCTCTTTTAGTTCTCAAGAAATGATTTAATATTAGAAGCTAATTTGTAGAAAATGTTTGTGCCAGATTTTAGGAAACAATTATAGAGACTTTTCTATGGTGGAAAAGTCCTCAAATTCACTTGCAGAAAAATAAAACAAAAACAAATAAAAGAAAAATGACTTCTTCCTACTCCTTGGATAACTAAAGTTTTATCTTGTTAGTCATTCTTTTTGAAGCTGGCAATATCAACTTGTAATTTGTTATAGAAAAGGTGGTTGTAGGATGTACCTAGATGGTAAGTTTAGGAGTTTCTGAGCCTTCATAAAGGAGCCCTGATTAAAAAGTGAAGTTCTTAGCATCGCAGTCTCACCAACTGAGCCAACTAGTCAGCCACTACTAGGTATTTACATAACAGGGGGGAAAAGACATACATTTTATCAAAAACATAGAATTTTTGTGGAAGTAGAATTCATAATTGCAAAGATGTGGAAACAACTTAAATACCCATCAATACATGAATGGATTCCTAAAATGTGGTATATGTATACTGTGGAGTATTTCTCAGCCGTCTGTAACGGCCGTTTATAACAACCTGGATGGAACTGGAGACCATTCTTCTAAATGAATTATTGCAAGAATGGAAAAACAAACACCACATGTACTCAATACTAAATTGGAACCAGTCAATCAATAAATTAATACTTAGGTGCGCATGTAGAAGTAAAACTGATGGAAATCAAGTAGGTAAGAGGGTGTTAATTCCCACCTCACTGGTGCAATGCACACATTCTGGGTTCAGAACACACTTAACAATTTTGGGTTTAAAATGTACAAATGAAAATTACGTAAACAAAATGTGTGTTTCTTGCTTATACTCTTAAGTAAAAAATTTTTGAAAAGCAAAAGGCAAAGCCCTTTCAAGTAACACAGCGTGAGACATGACGTGATAGAAACCAACGCATGGACTCCAAGCTGAGCATGGTGCCACGTGTTCAAAATAGAGTAAAGTACATTAATGAAATTTCCATCAGTTTTCACCGAGTTTTGTTTAGTGGCTGTGATGAGAACAGTTTCAAACTGAAGGTTTAGGAATAGCTCCAAGACAGGTCTGAAATTACATCACTTTTCTAGGAAACAGAACACAGGCTGGATATTAAAATGTGATTGCATGGGAATAAAAAAGGAGCATGAACTCAAATAGTTTGGTCTAGAGCTGGGACTCATTTATTAAAAGGAAAATAAAATGGGAATAAATACAAACAAAATAATCACACTTAAATAAGCTGAAGAAATACATACACAGCATTCTGTAAGAATCCAGTTTATGTGACTACACCCTAGACAAGACAGTGTGAAGAATGTTGCTCTGTTCATTCATTAATTCACTCTACATGCTTTTATTTTGAAATGAAGTAAACTTAAAACTTACAGAGAAAAAAAATTTTTTTAAATAGCCAGTCTCACTCCTGAGACTCAGGCAGAAGGATCAGTTGAGGCCAGGAATTTGAGACCAGGAATTTCTATACCCTTCACGAAGATTTCCACACTGATAATATTCTTCAATGATATTTACATAACCATAATACATTGTCATAAATAGAAAATTGATATTAACAAAATGTAATTACTTCAAATACAGATACCACATGAATTTCACATGCATTCTTTTTTGTGTATGTCTATAAACTTTAGTCACGTGTATCAAACATCACCACAGTCAGGACACAGAGCTATTTTAACACCACAAGAAACCACCTTGTTTTGCCTGTTAACAAAAAATCCTAAGCTTTGGGAAGAAACACTTACTTATTCCCCATCACTATTAATTTTGTCACTTCAGTAATGGTAGGTATGCCTGTGGTCCCAGCCACTCCTGAGACTCAGACAGAAGGGTCAATTGAGGCCAGGAATTTGAGACCACCCTGGGCAATATAAGAGATGTCATCCTTAAAGAAAAAATTTTAAAAATATAAAGAATGTTGAATCTCACAGGATGTAACCATTTTTTACTGTTTTGTTCTTTTCGTGTGTGTTTTCCTTTGATTTCAATCAGCAGGATGTTTTGAGATCTGTTTAAGTTACTGCATGTTGCCAAACTTCCATTCTTTTTGTTGCTGAGTAGTATTTTGCTGTATATATTTATCACAGTTCATCTGTTCAATTAAAAAACATTTGAGTTATTTTTAGATTTTAGCTATTACAAATCAAGTAGCTATGATCATTTGTTTATTATAGAGTTACTCCCAAGTCTATAAGAAACCATAAAACTTTCTGTGTCAGTTTTGCTGTTACTTTTAGCTGGTAGTACTTACTCTTAAGCACGTTCCTTATTTCTAGGCAGTGGCATTACTCCCAGGCTGTGGTTTTTCTGGAGTATTTGGGAAGTTGCTTCCAGCTTTCCATGGCTTGATCTTCAACTTCTTTCTCCCAACTACTACTGAAAATTCTGTTCAGTTGTTTTGCTTTCAGTTGCTATTTCCTGCTAGATTTTTATGTTTATTTTCAGCTTCTCTCTTATTCTCTTTCCCTTTTGAATCTCCTCTTTCATATGAAAGAATAAGGAATTAACCAACAACTCAAGGACTCCAGGGGGATTTGCCTATGGATTTATAGTCTCTATTGTAGCTTCTTCACCTTGAGGATTTTGCTTCTCTTGTCTTACCCATTTTAGCAAATTTCAACTCTGTTCACTGTCTTTCAGCCCAGTGATGCTGCTACTTTTTGTTTGAGTTTTGCTCTGCTGTGCAGCGAGTGGAAAAATGTCTCCAAGGAAAAGGATGGGCAAATGTGGAAGTCTTCTTATGTGCTTCCATTCTCCCCGGAATTGCAGTCCTTCCAATCCTGCCTGAGGTGGTTCCTTACTAATATTTTTAAAGAGTTGCTTTATATTACACATTTTGTCTGTCTTTCATGATTTTCTTTTGGTAGGAGGAATTGTGCAAAGCAAGTTACTCTGTTATAGTAAAAAAAAAAAAAAGATTTTTGAAAGTTATTGTTTGAGCTTTCAGTTACACCTTAAGGATTATAAATATTTATTATAAAAATATTTTAACTATGTAGAATCTCTTGTGTATAAATGTGTTAAAATTTATGTTTTTTGTAGAATGCTTGATAATCTTCATAAATGCTACAAATGTGTATACCTGTTCAAATGTGGGTATACATAATTTTTCTCCCAAGCCCCACAGAGCTCAGCACATGGAAAATCTATTTCCAAACATCCTATCCTAAGATGCTGATATTTTTGTGAATGTGCTTTTATTAGGCATGACTTAAGCTCTCACTCAGGAGAGAATCTAGGACAGCAAAGAACTTAAATAGTTAACTCAATACCAAAATTACTGGAATGAGTCATTAACTTTAATGAAGAACATTTTTTCTTTTCTTTTTATATTTTATCCACTCATGTAATAAATAATAGTCAAAATAAAACCATAAAAAGCAATAATGATGATTTTTGCATTGTTTAATTTTATATTTCCAGAAGGGCTAAAGCCGATCCCATCCATAATCAGTTGTTTAAATTATACGTCTTAAAATGATACTCAGTGTTTTAAAAAAGAAAATGTATTTTGGGAGAATTTCATCCTAAAAATAAATCTGCCTCAATTAGAAAGCTTGAGTCCTCATTCTCCTGCTCATTTAGCTTAATGAATGTCATTAGCATGGGCTGTTAATCATAATGGATAAGATATGAGTTGCTTTCATCTCCCTTATGTTTTTCACTCTAGGAAAAAAAAAAAAAAACCCTCCATGCAGGTGGTGATGTTACAAGCTTGGCCCTTTCTCATCACAGGATAAGGATAATAAGACAAAAAATACATTTAGAGGTAATTTCGATAAGATCATAGCCAGATTGAAAACCTTGCTTTTTATGCATTACTGTGGGAAACTCAAGTATACAGAAGAATGTGGATGATAATGTCTCAGAGAGTTTGAAAGATAAAATTATATTTATATAATGTATTAAATAATATTTATAATACATCATTATATCATGTATAATATATAAATTATCATATACCTGCCAAACATATATATATACACATATGTTTGTGAAAACATATGTGTGCTTTTTTAATACAAGTATATAGCTACCAAGATGTTACAAATTCAAAACTTAATCTCACTTATTACCTAAATGGGTAAATTTATTTTAGGGAATAAAATAATCTTTTTAGGGAAACTCCCTCTGACTCTCCAAAAGCAGATGTTAAAGAAAACTGATAATTAATTCACAACAGTATGTTAATAGCAGAGGGGTAGAGAAGCTTTCTTGGTTGTTCAAACTGAAAACATATGCACTTTTAAATGGTTTTCTTTTAATATCATTCTACATTTATGGTCTATCATAGACGAGCAAACTTATTGGTAAAAAGAAAAATAAAAAATGTCAGTCCTGGAAGGTGGTAGTGTAGTAAGAGAGGAATGGATGTTTTTGTCTCAGAAAAGATTGTCAAATCAAAGTGCTATTTTTCACATAAAGTGTGGCTCAGAACTTTTGATATTCTATTTGTTGGTGCAGAGAAATACTTTAAAAGATGATTCAGAAGCCCCCTAGGGAGAGAACTGGGGAAATTATCACTCTGTTGTCAGTGTCAAGAAACCATGAAAAGTTGATAAATTATCATGCAGATGCAAGGAAAAACAAAAAAACAAACAAAAAAAGAAAATCCTAAAAATAACTAGGAGAAGTCATGAAGAACATGAGTCTTAGCAGAAAAGAATGAAGTCTTATTGTGGAAGAAAAGAGTAAGTGAATATAAAAAAGAGTGAAGGAAGGTGAGAGAACAAATGTAACAGAATAAGATTACGAAACTTAGAGTTTACAAAGAACAGAAGAAATAAGGTGAACAAAAAAAAATTCAAGAATAAAATGTAGCATAAATGAAAAATACTGTATGGACTTGTTTTTAGGCCCAGCAAAGCTTTATGAGACTGGCAATAGCAGAATGCTGAGAGAGTTGCTGTCCTCTGAATCTCAGCTGCAGCCAACACAGCTATTTTTCTCAAGTTATGAAACAAATATTCCAGCTGGAGATGTCATTAAAGGCTTGCTGAGTCATTTTTAATTTTGATCTTTTAGAGAACATAGATGGGATACACTGCCTGAATCAAAAAGACATCCTTTTCCTTTAGAACCACCATTACAAGCCATCCCTGTGGACCCGAGAGCCAATTTTGTAGGGTATCGTAGACAATGCATGAAACCCTATAGCCACTGTTTTGGTTCAAATATGAGTTTTGCTATTTGTTTCCTGTGTGAATTTTGACAAATAATGATACCTCTTTGTGGCTCAGTGTCCCATCAAAAAAGCCAGCAATAATATTGTTCATCTCAGAAAGTTATTACAGAAATTAAATGTGTTGCGTCATGTAATTACAATAATGTGTCATATACTAGGCACATCTGCTTATTAAAGGACTAAATAAAAATTGTATGTCCCTTTTACAAGTACTCTGTCATTCATTCTGTAAATATGGAGAACCTACTATCTGCCAGGCATTGTTTCTGGACACTTTAGATTCTGTTGTCAACAAAATGGATACAAATCCTTATTTACTTAGAAATAGATTTCCATAGATGTATTCTAGTAGAAGTATCCTAGGTCTAATGATGATGATAATATCTTATTACGTTCCAGTCTCTTTAGATACATTGTTATGTACTGAATGTATGCATTCTCTCAAATTTGTATGTTGAATTCCTAACCTCCAGTGTGTCTGTATTTGGAGTAAAGACGTAATTAAGGGTAAATGAGTAAGGTGGGACCCTGAGCTGATTGAATTCATTCTCTCTCTCTCTTTCTCCCTACCCCCACCCCATGCAAGGAGGAAAGATCATGGGACGACATACCCAGAAGGCAGCCTTCTGCAAGTCAGAAAAAGAGTCCTTACCAGAAACTGAACCTTGCCTGAAAATTTGAACTTCGACTTTCCAGCCTACAGAACCAATAAAAAAATAAATGTCTGTTTTCTAAAGCCACCTCATCTCTGATATTTTATTATGACAGCCTGAGCAGACTAAGAAAATTATGAACACTAACAAGTTGGTTTTACTCCTGCCCCATTTCATAGATAAAGAGAGTCACAGAAATATTAACTCAAATATTGAATACCTATATATACCAAATTATCTACAACTTGTCTTTCCTCCAAATTCCTATCTACTTTTAATTTATCATTTATTTATTCACCTACTAATTAATTTATTCAAAAGCATATATTAATACTTTTGATGGACTGTCGGTTCAAAGTCAGAAACTGGCTTCAGTCCTTCATCCTTACAATTTGGTAAAGCTAGAAACAATTTCATCTTTGTTGAGCTTATTATAGACTTTTATTTTATTTATTTTTGTTTTGAGACAGAGCCTCAATCTGTCACCTCAGATAGAGGGCCGTGGCATCACAGCTCACAGCAACCTCCAATTCCTGGACTCAAGCGAGTCTCCTGCCTCCGCCTCTCAAATAGCTGGGACTACAGGCACCCGCCACAATGCCCGGCTATTATAGACTTTTAAATCTGTTCAATTTCTAATTCAAGGACATATCTAGTGTTGGATTATGGAATTCCTGAATAAATTAATATCCTTTAAGTAGTTTTCCTCATTCTCTAAAATAGCACATTGAAATAGTCACAATGCCATGTCAACTCTACCTTCTAAATATTTTTTGAACAATTTTCCTTCCAATTGCCTTAGTTAATTTTCTCATTCTCAAGTCTGGAGATGTATGTTTAGATTACATCAGTTTCTTATATTCCCTCTCTTTCCCCATGCTTATTTCATAATATAATTCAAAAGTGTGTACTGATTGATTATCTTATAACTTTACAACCCTTATTGGCCTTTCAGAAAGCATTGAATCACAGTTTCACTGTAGTGGCACACAAATCTTTTCATTATTTTGCTCACTTCATTCTCTAAGTTAGCATCTGGCTTTGATCGATATGGATCCTTCAAAATATTACTTAGATCTTACTACTTCAGAAAACTTTCCTTGCTCAATTCTTCTGTAACTATGCATTTCCCACCAGGAGTTTGCACCCTCTTTTCTGATCTACATCCACACCTTGCATATTTTTCTATTTTGTCATTATTACTCAGTATTTAAAATTTATTTGTTTGCATATTTGTCACCCTTACCAGATTGACCTTCTTCTCAAGGACAGGTTTTTGCTTCACTCTTTGTTTCTAGGCTTAGCACAATACTTAGAACAGACTAGTTGTTCAATACATTGCTTGATAAATTAAATACTATTCAAGAACTGAGGAAAACTGACATCCTGTTATGTAATTGTTCCATTAGCTATTTGATTATTATCAGAATATGGGATAAGTTGTCAAAAACCAAGACAAAAATGTTACGATTCTTGTCAGAGTATGTAAATGCATTGTCTTCTCAGATTGATATTATACAAAAAAATGAGTATTTGGTACATCTTCCTATCTAGCAGTTTTCAAATAAACAATATGGAAGGAAGATAATTATCATCTGGCATTTCATTATCATTGCCTATCTCATATCTACTTGAAAAAATTAAAAACCAGAGCCAATTTATGGAATGAATAGGTAGTAGGCACAGTATTGTCTTTCCCAAGGCTTTACATTTTATGATGAGAGCAACTGGAAAAACCACCCTGAGATTATAAACAGCAGGAATTTGATATAAGGAACTAGCTTTGGAGGTGAGAAATGAAAGAGCTGAGACACAAGACAGGAAATCGGTGAGATAGCCCAGAGATTAGGAAGCAAAACCCGATGGCTCATGCCTGTAATCCAAGCAGTCTGGGACGCTAAGGTGGGTGGAATACCTGAGTTCATGAGTTAGAGGCCAGCCTGTGCTAGAGCGAGACCCTGCCTCTAAAAATAGCCAGGCAGTGTGGCAGGTGACTGTAATCCCAGCTACTCGGGAGGCCAAGGCAAGAGGATTGCATGATGCCAAGAGTTTGAGGTTGCTGTGAGCTGTGACATCATGGTACTCTACCAGGGGCGACAAAGTGAGACTCCATCTCAAAAAATAGAAGCTAAACCACTACTATCCCTAAGACTGAGTGACAGAACAAAGAGTTACTGTTGCCATAAATCTAGGTGACACCAGGATCAAAATCACTTGGGGAAAGCTGGAATCATGGTGGGATTTTCTAGAAAACGATGGAGGCTGAGAAGAAGCACAGCTGTTGGCAAACACACCACTTTACATAGACAAGAAAGGAGGCACAGATCCTGGAATCTCCCTTTTCTTCCCCCTTTTGTCTCTCGACAATGTCTGCTGTGAACCCAACAGCAAGTGAAGACCGGGTGAGGGACCCAGGGCAGCAAAGCTTACAGTGAGTGCCCCTCCTGTGATAACCACCAAAGCCTGGACATTGTGAGAAACAGAGGTGAGGGCAAAGATGTTCCAAGAATATAGTTGTTTAAGGGATATGATGCCATTTGTATTTTGAACTTTAAAACTCAAACCATGGGGTTGCTTGTTTTGGGGTAGAGCATGCCTGTGAACAGAATACATACTGGAAAATTCTGTATGATCTGAAGCTTATCAAAATCTATTATGATAGAATGCCATATGGATCTCACCATAAAGATGAAGATGACTCATTTTTTCAGTACTCTGTGGCCATGAGAGAGAGCATTAGCTTGCCTTCATGTGTCTAGCCAAATAATTGACATTAACTGACTTCTGCTAATTCTATATAGCAGAAGTAACTTCATTAGGAGAAAGTTTGTAAACACCTTTTACAAACTTTTCCTGCTGGGGAAAAGGGTGAGAAGAAAGATTACAGCAGTAACCAAAAGGGAAGGATTAGGGTGATGGCACTTTGTACAGAAATTTGGGCGGCAACAGTACCAGAGGATAGGAAGATGAGGACAAAAGGGAAATGACAATCTACAGAAGCCACTGTATCTACTACAAAGTATGCCACTCAGATATGATTCTGTCTGTGCTAAGTATAAATTTCAGGTATCTCCTTGGGAAAGAAAACATAGCAACAAGAGGTCAAGTGAAAACCAGTGGGATTATAGGAAGCTGCAAAACCAAATGCAGATTCTGTTTGTTTTGGTTTGGGGCAGGGTGTATTTGTGGAGGTGGAGACCGGAATAAGATCAAGAGTCTTCTCTGATCCCATAGTCTTGTGCTATAATTGGGTTATAGCCTTCATATGAAAGCTGTAAATTAGCTTCATAGTAGGGCCTGATTGCACTAATGTACACAGCTATGATTTAATAAAAAAAAAAAGTGTCTTCTCCGAGCAAATGTTGGACCTTGCTATAATCTCTGCCTTTTATTTCCTTTACTTGACATTGTTTATATATAATGTCAAGTCTGCCTTGATACATTTCTTTCTCATTTGAATTTATCAGGGTTCATTTTTGTTCCCTTTATAAAATTATCTTGTATATGTTACTCTTTTTCTAAAATAAAATAAATTCAATTTTGGTTGTCAAACATATTATTAACAATTGTTGCCCTGGTGCAATGCAGTATAGAAAGCATGGTTTTCTTTTCTAAAGAATAGCAAAAATGACATTTAAAAGATGTTACTTAATGTAAGTTTTTTGAACCCTTTTCGACTTATTTTCTCACCTGGGTGAATTTAATTTAAAATTTAGTTATAGTAAAAAGGGACAATCAAGTTCATAATATGAAGCACTTTGATCATGAAGATGAAATTTAATAGGACTGAATATTCATGTGTGTATTAATGAAGGATGTGAAGCTGTACAAAATCAAGCCCACAAAACTCTGGTCCACATACAAGCCTTTGGTTGGTGAGTAACATAGTCAAGAAGATTTCTTGTCAAGTTGGTACTATTATTGAGGATACAAGAAGGAAGGCTCTAGAATAAGTAACACTCAGGACGTTTGCTGTTTCAAAATATATTCTAAATACTCTTTCAATTATAAACATCTTGGAATACATGAAGTGCAAATACTATATGGGAATACGGAGTCTGTCATTTACACATCATGTAATGAATTTTTAATATAAGTTTAAAGTTGGGTTGAAAATTTTAACTTTACTTAGCAGGCTCAAGAAATACAAGATTTATTATAAAGATATCCACTAAGAGAAACTCGGGAAAAGATGAGCAGTCACCACAGGAAGAGGAACTCCCAGGGAGACAGCCCCCCGGAGGAGCACACGGATATTTCTTCCAGCACAGGATCTCAGTCTAATTCTCCAAGTCCCCATTGCTACTAATCATTTGTCTCACATGCACTTCTATTTTTGCTTTGAATCTCATAGATTCAGCTGTCAGCGTTCCTACTGCCTAAGCTTATTCATATTAGCAATCTCTTGATAAATGTGGCCCAGTCATCTCAGGGTGTCTTCTCACATCATTACAGCTTCGTCAGCTTCTAACTATTCCATTCTCCTGCTGTATTTCTAGATACAAATCAATCCACACAGCTTATATTTTCTCTTTAGTCCACTTGGGCCATGTCCTAGGCAGTGGCTTACCTGCTCTTAGATCAGATATTCATCCCCGATCTAATCAGTTGTGATTAGAAACCAACTGTTCCAAAGTAAGGGGGAAATCACCCATACAAAGTAGGTTTCATAGCAGCTTTGGTGGTAGTTGGAGGGAGGGGTGGTAGTGATGATGGTAGTAAAGAAACAGTGTGGTTCCTTAACATAGATGAAATCTTCTCTCAGCTCTAGTTCATTTCTAATTCAGACATGGAAGAAAGAGAAGTGGTTTTATGATTCTAAAACTTCAATGTCATATATTTTTGGTTAAGACAAACATTTCTTGGGCCAGGCATGGTGGCTCATGCCTATAATCCTAGCACTCTGGGAGGCCAAGGCAAGAGGATTTCTTAAGCTCAGGAGTTTATGACCAGCCTGAGCATGAGCTAGACCCATCTCTACTAAAATAGAAAATTAGCTGGGTGGGGTGATGGGCACCTGTAGGCCCATCTACTTAGGAGGCTAAGGAAGGAGGATCACTTGAATCAACGAAGCTGAGGTTGCTGTGAGCTAGGCTGATGCCATGGTAGCACTATAGGCAGGGAAACAGTGAGACTTTGTCTCAAATGAAAAAAAAAGGAAAAAAAGGAAAAGAAGAACATTTCTCAATAGTGGAAAGTGAGGGACAGAGAAGGTAAGCAAGTGTGTCCTATTATGTAACTAGTTCCTGGCATAACTGGGACTAACACCAAGGACTTCTGTTTCTTGTAGCATACTATTTCCAATTCCTTATTCATTTGAAATTGAACAAGAACAGAAATATTTTTTTTTTTTGTCTGTGAATGAGCAATATTTTCACTAAACCTCTTTAGCATAATTCTGCAGGTTGTGCCTGACCACAGCTTTGGGGAAGGCATTAATGGATAGGCTTAAAGTTTCTGAACAGCTTATAACCAATTTGGCTTCTAAGGTACCGACACCCTTGTAACGGGTTTCTGCTCAAGGCTTTGTTTTCTTTCAGAATGTAGACTATGAAAACAAAGATAAGAAATGTGGCTGGAGATAAATAATACTTGCCACTTTCTTTACCTAAGACACACTGCATAACCAGGGTTCTATTTAAGAGTTATAGTCATATCACAGATGCCACTACTTAGAAACTAATGCACAATAGCAAGGCTGAACAGCATTAGAGAGAGATGAGAACAAAAGAACATTTTTCTATAGACCAAGTCTTTGAATTTCAGAGAGTAATTAAATTTAGTGCTAAGAGGGAACAGCTTGATCAGAGCTGTTGATGGTGAATTGACAGGAGCGAGGAGCAGAGAAAAGGTCAGATAGATTATTTTCCATCTTTCCCTGTTCCTTCACACACCACCCGGGAGACTGCCTGTTCAAATGGAGGAGTTGGAGATATTTGTTATGTGTGGATCCAAGTAACCCCTGAAAGGTAAAATCAACTAAGAAAAGGAGAGTGGGAATTTTTAATGATCTACCTAATACCAAAAAAAGAAGATGAAAGGAAAATGTCCAACGTAAGAAGTGGAAGAAGTAAGAGAGGAACAAAAAGGCAAAATTTTGTTTCAGAAAGTTTCAAAAAATAGGGCACGGGCTGATGCTCCTCATGTACAACACGGATACCACGTGGAGAAGCAGCTTTAACCCACCTTCCGTGTGTATGAAACATTTACAAAACAACTACCATCGAATAAAATGAGTATGAAATATATACACTTCCTGCTACTTAGCAGCATACTTCCTACTTGAGTTTATAATGTTGTATTTAGAAATAGTTGTTCTTGATTGTTTTTGAGAATGACAGAAGGAAAATACAAGAGGAAAACATGTTACTCCAAATATATTTCAAAAGAAAACAGGAACTACCTAGCTCAGATATGTTTCTACTGATCACTTTACAATGTCATGTTAAAGTACCATCCGTTAGAAGTTCCTACAGAGAAAAACAAGGAAAAATCATGGTATGATCCTGGGTACCGGATCTGTAAGACAAGGCCCAATTTCTCCTAAATACAATACAATCTAAGGACTGTAACGGTGTATAGTTATGCTTCTTATGTTAGAATTAGGATGTAAGCTCTGCAGCCCGAGAACCTAAAGTATAGCTTTAATTGATTTAGGAAATCAGAATGGAAAGATGCAAGGCAATTCACCCACACACAAACTCAAAAGCGAGCCCCTATTACTAAAAAGGACTACATTTCAGAGCAAAATTTAGAACGTGACCCAAATCTCCAAGGTATCTATTTAAAAAAAAAAAAAAGTCTAAGTATCTCTTAGTTCTGACTTCTGGCTGGTTGTGTTTTATATCATCATTTTCCTCAGGATTTTTTTCTCAGTGTCACGGAAAGGAGCCAAACCACTGGAGTCCATTGTTCTTCATTTGAAATGGATGCTGTCTTCCGTGAGGGCGGGCAATCAAACAGTACAAAAGAACATAAGTCATCCACCTAAATGTTAATAAAAAACCACTTATTCTTGTGTAGACTCATTTTCATACACCTTTAGCTTTCTCCTTTAGATTCTGTAAGTTACTAATAAGTGAAAAATTAATTTCCCTTGCCTTTTATTAGTAAAAGTAAAACAAATTAAAAAGATTGGTGATTGAATTAATGCAATACATAATAATCACGAAATAATTTATTGTGCATTGATATTTTATTCTTGCATTTCAACACACTTCAAAATTGTTTTTATAAATGAATGTATCTTTACCGTAAGAATTTACTCCCATTCAACTCCTTTGTATTCCTTTCCACATTTGATTATTTTTTGTCCTTAATTTTGTTATTTTCCTCCTACATTTTCTTTTCTTCTCATTCCACCTCCTGTTCTTAATCCTCTTCATCCTTCTCCCTCATCTTTATTTTAGATTTTGATAGTTCACACATATACATTACCCTATTGCCAATAACCATAAATAGCTCATTATTATCCTACCTGATAATAGATCTAGAGGCTTTTAGCAGAACTGACACAAGAAGAGAAAAATAATATTATTATGAAATTATATTTTTACTGATAAATTTCCTTGGTTTTACTGACTGATGCAGCCTGATATTCAAATTGCAAGTTTTGGAAATATTTTTTAAATAAAACATCAAATATTACATTTGTGTGAATAATACATCTTTTTTTTAATAGTTTTATTAAATCATAATTGTGTATATTGGTGCAATCATAGGGCAGAATGTGCTTCATATACAATCAGAAACATTTTGATCGTACTGTGAGAGATAGCCTTCATAGCATTTTCTTAATCACTTTATAAAGACATTGATGCCCATCGACCCACGAATGGATTAATAAATTGTGGTACATGTATACCATGGAATACTATGCAGCCTTAAAGAAAGATGGAGACTTTACCTCTTTTGTGTTTACATGGATGGAGCTGGAACATATTCTTCTTAG
>CAUYRH010100492.1:0-12067 GCA_963574655.1 Perodicticus potto
GTGGCATCACAGCTCACAGCAACCTCCAATTCCTGGGCTCAAGCGAGTCTCCTGCCTCCACCTCCCAAGTAGCTGGGACTACAGGCACCTGCCACAACGCCTGGCCATTTTTTGGTTGCAGCTTTCATTGTTGTTTGGTGGGCTTGGGTTGGATTCAAACCTGCTAGCTCAGGTGTACATGGCTGGTGCCTTAGCTGCTTGAGCCACGGGCGCCGAGCCGAAACTGTAGTTCTTGACAGGACTTTGTTTCAACTTGGTAGAAAAATGGATTCTTGGAGATAACAAAATGTAAAAATCAGCTCAGCGCCTGTGGCTCAATGGGCTAAGGCGCCAGCTACGTACACCTAGCTGGCGGGTTCGAATCCAGCCCGGGCCTGCCAAACAACAATGACAGCTGCAACTCAAAAAATGGCTGGGCATTGTGGCGGGCGCCTGTAGTGCCAGCTACTTGGGAGGTGGAGGCAAGAGACTCGTTTGAGCCCAGGAATTGGAGGTTGCTATGAGCTGTGATGTCACGGGACTCTATCCAGGGTGACAGCTCTCTGTCTCAAAAAACAAAACAAAACAAAAAACTTGCTTATGATTGTAAATTTTTTCATATAAATGACTATAAATAGGAAATGGGGACAAGATTATAATAAATTTTTATTTTATTTATATTTATTTATTTAGAGACAGAGTCTCTGTCGCCCGCAGTAGAGTGCAGTGATGTCACAGCTCACAGCAACCTCCAGCTCTTGGTCCCAGGCAATTCTCTTGACTCAGCCTCCTGAGTAGCTGAGGCTACAGACGCCCACCACAACGCCTGGGTATTTTTTTGTTGCAGTTTGGCTGGGGCTGGGTTCAATCCCACCACCCTCAGTATATGGGGCCGGCGCCCTACTCACTGAGCCACAGGCACCACGCCCTATTTATTAATTATTATTATTTTTATTTATTTATTTACTTATTTATTTTTGAGACAGAGTCTCAAGCTTTTGCCCCAGGTAGAGTGCTGTGGCATCACAGCTCACAGTAAACTCCAGGTCCTGGGCTTAAGCGATTCTCTTGCCTCAGCCTCCCAAGTAGCTGGGACTATGGGCGCCCACCACAACGCCTGGCTGCTTTTTTTTGGTTGCAGCTGTCATTGTTGTTTGGCTGGCCCAGGCTGGATTTGAACCCACCAGCTCACGTGTATGTGGCTGTCGCCTTAGCCGCTTGGGCCACAGGCACCGAGCCTATTATTATTTTTTTGAGACAGAATCTCAAGCTTTTGCCCTGGGTAGAGTGCTATGGTGTCAACATCTCACAGGAACATCAAACTGTTGGGCTTGCCTCATCCTCCCAAGTAGGTGGGACTACAGGTACCCGCCACAGTGCCTGGCTGTTTTTTCGTTTTGGTTGTTTGGAGACAAGAGTCTTACTTTTTTGCCGCTGGTAAAGTGCGATGGTGTCATAGCTCACAGCAACCTCAAACTTTTGTGCTCAAGCGATTCGCTTGCCTCAGCTTCCCAAGTAGCTGGGATTATAGGTGCCTACCATGATGCCCAGCTATTTTTTAGAGACAGAGTCTTGCTCTTGCTCAGGCTCGAATCTATGAGCTCAGGTGATCCTCCACCTCTTCCTTCCAGAGTCCTGGGAATATAGACGTGAGCCACCGTGGCTGACCTGTGATTGATTCTTGTTTCCATTTTGTGCTTGGTAAACAATAATTTTTATGACTTTTAGTTTTCAAGCAGGCGAAAGCTTTGAAAAATGTTATGTCCTATAGTATGATATGGCTCGTGTTTCTTATATTAATAATTCATACATCATATAATTCACAGTATTAACTAGACTGAACAATTGTAGATTTATTTGAGATCAGTTAGTAGTTTGAATATCTGAAAAATGGTTAGAAAAATGCTTTAGTGAATATCTTAGTAGATACTGTATTACTTTTCTTCTGTATTTCCTTTTGTTTTTTATACTTTTAGATTTAACATTTAGGGTGGCGCCTGTGGCTCATCGAGTAGGGTGCTGGTCCCATATACCAAAGGTGGCAGGTTCAAACCCAGCCTTGGCCGAACTGCAAAAACAGAAATATAGCCGGGCGTTGTGGTGGGCGCCTGTAGTCCCAGCTACTTGGGAGGCAGAGGCAGGAGACTCACTTAAGCCCAGGAATTGGAGGTTGCTATGAGCTGTGACGCCACAGCACTCTATCTAGGGTGACAGCTTGAGGCTCTGTCTCAAAAAAAGAAAAAGAAAAACAGGGTAATGCCTGTGGCTCATCAAGTAGGGCGCCAGCCCCATATACCGAAGGTGGTAGGTTCAAACCCAGCCTTGGCCGAACTGCAAAACAGAAAAATAGCCGGGTGTGTGGCGGGCGCCTGTAGTCCCAGCTACTCGGGAGGCTGAGGCAAGAGAATCGTCTAAGCCCAGGAGTTGGAGGTTGCTGTGAGCTGTGTGACGCCACGGCACTCTACCGAGGGTGATAAAGTGAGACTCTGTCTCTACAAAAAATAAATAAATAAATAGATTGAACATTTATTTATTTTTAGTATTTATTTATTTAATTTATTTATTTATTTATTTTTTGAGACAGAGCCTCATGCCGTCACCCTGGATAGAGTGCTGTGGCATCACAGCTCACAGCAACCTCCAATTCCTGGGCTCAAGCGAGTCTCCTGCCTCAGCCTCCCAAGTAGTTTTTTGGTTGCAGCCGTCATTATTGTTTGGCAAGCCTGGGCTGGATACGAACCCGCCAGCTCAGGTGTACGTGGCTGGCGCCTTAGCCCATTGAGCCACAGGCGCCGAGCCTATTTTTAGTTTTTTTTTTTAATTTAAATATCTAAATGCATGTGAGTTATAGCTCCCTTCCCTCTGCCCCCCCTTTTTTGGTGGTGTATGTATTTACAGTCGTTCTAGCCATATTTGTTGAAAAAGGCTGTTCTTTCGCCTGTTGCTTTTGTGCCTGTGTCAAATCAGTTCATCAAATATGTGTGAGTTTATACTGACTTTGTATTCTGTTCTATCGATTCATTTGTCTTTTTGCCAGTGGCATACTTTATTATAGTTTTCTGATACTTAAAAGTCGAGTCATGTTAGTGCTCTAAGAGTCTTGCTCTGCCGCCCAGGCTCCTCCTGGATTCCTTGAATGATCCTCTTACCTAGTCTTCCCCAGATTCTAGGAGTACCTCCCTTCTTAGCCAGCCTTGAACTTTTATTCTGTTTTTCAGGTTGTTCTGGTTGTTGCATGTGTGAATTTTACCAAAGCTTGTCACCTTTTCTTTTTTTTTTGAGACAGAATCTCACTTTGTCATCCCCTGGTAGAGTGCACTGGTGTCATAGCTCACAGCAACCTTAGACTCTTGGGGTCTGGGACTACAGGTGCAGGCCACAACGCCCGGCTTTTTTTGTTTTTTTAAGACAGAGTTTTACTGTGTCACCCTCGGTAGAGTGCTATGGTGTCACAGCTCACAGCAACCTCAAACGGGGTTCATCATCAATGTGGTGACCTCCTGTTGTGTGTGTGTGTGTGTTGGGGTTAAGCGATTCTTTTGCCTCAGCCTCCAAAGTAGCTGGGACTACAGTTGCCCACCACAGTGCCCGGCTATTTTTTGGTTATAGTGGTCATTGTTGTTTAGCTGGTTCCGGTGTATGTGGCCGGCACCTTAACCACTGCGTATGGGGGTCCAGCCACACACGGCTCTTTTTAGAGATAGGGTTTTGCTCTGGCTCAGGCTGGTCTTGATCTCGTGAGCTCAGGTAGTCCACCCTCTTTATCCTCCTAGAGTGCTGGGATTATTGGCTTAGCCACCGTCCCCAGTCCTGCTTGTCACGTTCTTTTTTTTTTTTTTTTTTTGCAGTTTTTGGCTGGGGCTAGGCTTGAATCCGCCACCTCCATCATATGGGACTGCCACTCTACTCCTTTGAGCCACAGGCGCCACAGACAGAGTAAGATTCTATCTTAGGCTAGAGTACAGTAGCGTCATCATAGGTCCTTGGAACCTGAAACTAGTGATCCTCCTACTTCAGTCTTCCAAGTGAACCACCAATCCCAGTTGATTTTTTATTTAAAGAAAAGCCTGTTGGAATTTGGATTGAGATTTTGTATAACCCATTGTTTAACATCTTTTTTTTTTTTTTTAATTTTTGGGAAAGTGTCTTATGCTGTTGCCCCAGGCTAGAGTGCCTTGTTCTCAGCCTAGCTTACAGCAACCTCAAACTCCTGAGTTCAAGCAATCCTTCTGCTTCAGCCTCCCAAGTAGCTGGGACTACAGTTGTCTGCCACAACAGCTGGCTAATTTTTAGTAGAGACAGGGTCTGGCTGTTGCTCAGGCTGGTCTTGAATTCCTGAGCTCAAGGGATCATTCCTCCTTGGCCTCCCACAGTGTTAGGATTACCAGTGTGAGCCACTGCATCTGGCTGAGAATTGACATGTTAACAATATTAAATCTTTAGCTGGTCATGGTGATGTATGACTAGAGTCCCAGTTGTTACTCAGGAGGCTGAAAGCAGAGGATTGCTTGCGCATAGGAATTTTGGGCTACAGTGCATTTTACCAGTTGGGTTTCTGCACTAAGTTCATCATCAATATGGTGACCTCCTGTTGTGTGTGTGTGTGTGTTGGGGGGAGAGAAACTAGTTTCCCTAAGGAGGGGTAGAAAGGCCCAGGTCAGAAACAGAGCAGGTGTAAATTCTATTGCTGATTACTAATGGTATTCTGCCTGTGAACAGCCTGGGCCCCATAGTGAGACTGTGTGTCTCTAAAATAAAATAGGGCATGGTGGCTAACACCTATAGTCCTAGCATTCTGGGAGGCCAAGGCAAGAGGGTCACTTGAGCTCAGGAGTTCCATATCAGCTGAGTAGAAGTGAGACTGCACCTCTACTAAAAATTGAAAAATTAGCGGGGTATTGGTGATAGGCACCTTTTGTTCAACCTCCGAGGCAGGGAAGGCCGAAGTAGGAGGATTACTTAAACCCAGGAATTTGAGTTGCTGTGAGGTAGGCTAATGCTTATGGCACTCTAACCTGGGCAACAGAGTGAGACTCTGTCTAAAAATAATAAGCAAGAAAAATAAAAAATAAAATGCAGAATGAAATAACAAAACCCCAATTTTGAGCCATCCGACCTAAGAACGCAGTTTATCTTTCAATGACTTATTTAATGTATAAACTCAATGATAACATCCTTTTTTTCTCTTATTTTTTTTTTTTTGTCTTGTCTTCTTTTTTTTTTGAGACAGAATCTCAAGCTGTCACCCTGGGTAGAATGCTGTGGTGGCACAGCTCACAGCAACCTCAAACTTTTGGGAGTGAGCGATTTTCTTGCCTCAGCCTCCCAAGTAACTGGGACTACAGGCGCTCACCACAACGCCCGGCTATTTTTGTTAACAGCTGTCATTGTTGTTTAGCTGGCCCAGACTGGGTTCGAACCTGCCAAGTTTGGTGTATGTGGCTGGCGCCGTAACCACTGTGCTACGGGCACTGAGCTGGTAACATCCTTTCTTATTGCTAAGTAGGAGAACTCCCAATGGTTTATTCCTTTTTATAACTGAGTAGCATTCCATTGTGTGGATATACTAATTTTTTTATACAATTATCTGTTGCTAAACATTTCTGTTACTTCCAGGTTTTGGCTATTACTAATACATTGCTGTGAATATTTAATAAACAAGTCTTTGTATGGACATACATTTCTTCTCTATTGCATTTGAGTGGAAACTGTCAGGATGACTTTATCATTTTACGTTCCTGGCATCAGTGTAGGATAGTTCAGGTTTCTTCACATCGTGGCACAAACTTAGTATGATCTTTCTTTTTAATTTTAGGCATTCTAATGGTGTATACCAGACATTGTAAATTTTTTTTTTTTTTGCATCCTGGATATTTTTGTGTTTTTATAAATCAGCTTGAACTTTGTTCTGGGATGCAATTGAGTAACTTGGAAACAGTCGGGTCTATGGTTGTTGTATTCATGATTTGTTAAGTGAGTGTGGAACAGCACTTACTCCAGGGCTTAATTATTCCCTGGTACTAAGGCAAGACTTTTCTGTGTACTCTACCCAGTACACCATGACTGTGAGTTTTTCCACTGTGGCTGTTTGAGAACAAATAGTGTTCACAGTCCTGTGTGAACGAACACTGGGCACTGTGTATTCCAGTTATTTCTAGTGACTGTTTCTCTGGCCTCTGGTCGTTTCTTACCTGGTGCATGCATTCTCCTCCTGTGTGTGAGAAGCACCTCTGCACGTTTCCTGGTTTCCTCTTGGTCAGCTCTTCATTCTCTGGTCTCTGTCTTCTGACCTGTACTGGCTTTCATTTCTCTGTTTTCTCAGCTTTGTTTCCTTAACTCAGGAATTCTAGGCACTGCCTCAGTTTCTCCTCCCTGCACTGTTAGCTGGAAATTTTTCAAGGTAGTAAGCTGAGCTAGTATTAGGGCTTTGCTTCATTTGCTTTCCATTTTTCAAGGATCACTGTTCTTCATTGCCTGATGTCTAGGGGTCTAGTAGCATTCCAATGTTGAGAAAATTGGTATTTCGTGTATTTTGTCTGCTTCTGAATTATGTATATATCTACATAATTTTGGTTATTTTAGATAGGAGGGTATATCTTGTCCTGTTACTTCATTTGGCTGACACAGAAATCCCAGTCGTGTTTAAAAATTTTTACATCAAAAAAAATTTTTTTTTTTTTTTGTAGAGACAAAATTTCACTCTATCGCCCTTGGTAGAGTGCCATGGCGTCAACACAGCTTACAGCAACCTCCAACTCTTGGGCTTAGGTGATTCTCTTGCCTCAGCCTCCCAAGTAGCTGGGACTACAGTCGCCTGTCACGATGCCCGGCTATTTTTCTGTTTTACAGTTCGGCCGAGGCCGGATTTGAACCCACCACCTTCAGTATATGGGGCCAGCACCCTACTCTACTCGGGTATAATATGCCCAGCTATATTTTGGTTGTAGTTGTCATTGTTGTTTTGTAGACCCGGGCTGGATTCGAACCCACCAGCTCTGGTGTATGTGGCTGGCACCTTAGCTGCTTGAGCTACAGGTGCTATTCCTTCTTTTTGTCCGAAATTAATACAAATAATTTTTTTTTTACTCAGGACTTCATTGTTTGAGATCAGGTTTAGGTCCACAGGAAATTTCAGAGTAAAATACATAGCTATACGTCCTTCCCCACTGTGTTCTCCTTTTTCTTTCTGGTATCAGCAGACATAAATTGTGTTTCCTCAGATAAGCCTCTGATGGTTCACCGTCAAGCTGGGCTGGTATCCTCAGTCATATTTCTGGAGCACTTCATGTAATTTTATAGTACTTATTACACTTGAAAGTATATGTTCTTCTCTGGAATCCAGGGTGAAATGTGATCGAAATCAGGGCAGGACCTTTATGTCTTCCTTTTAAATTGCCCCAGAACTCATGGCAGGACAGATTGCTAGGAGTAGTATATAATCCATGAATGTTTAGTTTTTATGTGAATGGTGTTTGGGGGGTGTTTATCAAAGCTGGGGAGTAATCTAAATTGTATTTTGGGAAGATGCGGACTACTGTGTTAATGAATTTGAGAAGATGGTGCTCTATTGGTGCTGGATATATTGGTTACATCTTATTCTTTTATTTTGTTTCTTAAGTTTTAAAAAATTTTTTTCTTGTTGTTTCTTAAGTTTTAAAATTAATAGGAAATGGTAATTTGCAAGATGGCATGTTAAGGTTGTTTAAAATTCCAGATGGACTTTGAATTTATTATAAGACTGGGCAGCTTTTGCCAGATTCAGTGTTCTTTGAATAACTGTAAGGCAGAAATAGCTTAAATTTCTGATGGGACCCTAACTTGCCATAGGATGACTTATGAGTCATTGTATCTCACCATGTGAAAATAATATTTCTGTGACCATTTCTTAAGGTCAATAAAGTAATAATCCTTGCTTCAGCCAATTTTTGTTTTCCTGTTTGTGTTAAAGATTTTCAGTTGAAGTTTCTTTTGCATATGTCAATGGTTCCTTAAATCCTTTCAAGAAGTCTATGAGGTCAAAACAATTGTATAAATAGTACAAAGCTATCATTTAATTGTTGTACAGCTGATTCTTTCTAGAAGCTGCATGACTTTTGATGATGTTTTTGCTCTCTGAGCTAATATAATGTATGTTTGTTGTTTTCTGTAGACCTCATTTTTCTAGTTTGCTCTCCCTTCTTCTTTTTTCTTTTTTTGGGAAGACAAGGCAACTCTGTTGCCCAGACTAGCTGCAGTGGCATGATGATAGCTCATAACAGGCTCCTGGATTCAAGTGATCCTCCTGCCTTAGCCTCCTGAGTAACTGGGACTGCAGGTGCATCCACCACACCTGGCTAAATTTTCTTTCTTTTTTGGAAAGAGTCTCACTCTGTTCTAGGCTGAGTGCTGTGGTATCATTATAGCTCACAGCAACCTGAAACTTTTGGGCTTAAACGATTCTCTTGTCTCAGCTTCTAGAGTAGCTGGGACTATAGGCTTTTGTCACATCTGTCACAACACCAAGCTAATTTTTCTATTTTTAGTAGAGACGAGGTCTTGTTTTTTTTTGTTTTTTTTTTTTTGAGACAGAGTCTCACTTTGTCGCCCCCAGTAGAGTGCTGTGGCATCATAGCTTACAGCAGCTTCTGACTCTTGGGCTCAAGTAATTATTATTATTGTTGCTTTTTGGACAGAGTCTATGTCACCCTGGGTAGAGTGCTGTGGCGTCACAGCTCACAGCAACCTTAAACTCTTGGGCTTAAGTGATTCTCTTGCGTCATTCTCCCAAATAGTTGGAACTACAGGTGCCTACCACAATGTCTGGCTATTTTTTTTGTTGCAGTTGTCATTGTTGATTATTGTTTAGCAGGCCCTGGGCCGGGTTCGTATCTACCTGCCTTAGTGTATGTGGCTGGGGCCCTAACCACTGAGCTATGGGTGCCGAGCCAGGCTCAAGCAATTCTCTTCCCTCAGCCTCCCAAATAGCTGGGACTACAGGTGCCTGCCACAATGCCTGGCTGTTTTTTTTTCTTTTTTTGAAACAGAGTCTCACTATGTTATACTCCGTAGAGTGCCATAACGTCACACCACATAGCAACCTCAAACTCTTGGGCTTAAGGGATTCTCTTGCCTGAGCCTCCCAAGTAGCTGGGACTACAGGCACCCACCACAACACCCAGCTATTTTTTTTGTTGTAGTTGTTTAGCTGGCCCTGGGCCGGGTTTGAACCCGCCACCCTCGGTGTATGTGGCTGACGTGGTAACCACTGTGCTATGGGCGCCGAGCCATGCCTGGCTATTTTTTTTTTTGTAGAGACATAGTCTCACTTTATAGCCCTCGGTAGAGTGCCGTGGCATCATAGCTCACAGCAACCTCCAACTCCTGGGCTTAGGCGATTCTCTTGCCTCAGCCTCCCGGGTAGCTGGGACTACAGGCGCCTGCCACAACGCCCGGCTATTTTTCTGTTTTGCAGTTCAACCAAGGCTGGGTTTGAACCCGCCACCTTCGGTATATGGGGCTGGCGCCCTACTCAATGAGCCACAGGCGCCGCCCATACCTGGCTATTTTTAAAGATGAGGTCTCACTCCTGCTCAGGCTCAGGCTGGTCTTAAACTCTTGAGCTCAGGCTCCCCACCTGCCTTGGCCTCCTAGAGTGGGAGGATTACAGGCTTGAGCCACTGAGCCTAGCAAAACTTTTCTGTTTTTTGTAGAGATATTATGTGGTTTAGGCTGTCTTGAACTCTTGATCTCATTCAAGTGATCCACCTGCTTCAGTCTCCTGAGTCACTCCCTCCTGCTCTTTTTTTCCCCTTAACCTTCTAAAATTTTCTTTTTTTTTTTTTAAAGGCAATTTTATTTTATTTATTTATTTATTTATTTTTGAGACAGAGCCTCAAGCCGTCACCCTGGATAGAGTGCCGTGGCATCACAGCTCACAGCAACCCCAACTCCTGGGCTCTAGCGAGTCTCCTGCCTCTGCCTGTCAAGTAGCTGAGACCACAGGTGCCTGCCACAACGCCCAGCCATTTTTTGGTTGCAGGTATCATTGTTGTTTCGCGGGCCCGGGCTGGATTTGAACCCGCCAGCTCAGGTGTACGTGGCTGGCGCCTTAGCCCGCTGAGCCACAGGTGCTGAGCCCCTTCTAAAATTTTCTGTGTAGTTTCAGAAATTAATCAGTATTATACAGAATTCCAGTTGAAATTTATATTTTGGCAAGATGATAGGAAGAAATTGAGAGTAGGGAGATACAGGCAAGGAAATGATTATCAACTTTGGTGGTTGTTTCCATTAGGGGATAACAACAGTGTTTATAATATGAATTTGCAGTTTAGTTACAGCAAATTCCTGTAGTGCTTTGCTTCTATTTGATTCTTTTTTTTTTTGAGACAGAGCCTCAAGCTGTCACCCTGGATAGAGTGCTGTAGCATCACAGCTCACAGCAACCTCCAATTCCTGGGCTCAAGCGAGTCTCTTGCCTCTGCCTCCCAAGTAACTGGGACTACAGGCACCCGCCACAATGCCCAGCCAACTGAGCTTTTTTTTCATTTTTTAATGCATCTTTCCATTTATCCTTTCCTCATGTCAGGAGATGATGGTCTTCCCTTCTTCCTTGAATTTATGTTTCTCACATTGCTCACAAGCTGAGTGATGAGGTTTTGCCTGTAAGAAAGGCATATTTGCACCTTTTCTCCACTCTCTTTCTTATCTAATGAAGAAAAGATGGAGCTATTCACAATTACAATTTCCATCAGCCAGAAGAATAATTTTTCCACCAGTTGTAGGACCTCCTTGTAAATCTGTAACATCCACAGTACTGATCAGCTCTGTCCACTCTTCATGTCACGTAAACTGTGTATTCTAAAATAACTCAGTTTTTTTCAAATTGAACAGGCTGTTTCTTCCTATAAACAGTGAACAACCATGTTTGAGGCCAAAGAATGTACTCAGCCTTGTCAGTAACCTCTTGTCATGGAATGAGAGGCACATAATTTTCATATCACATTGATGGGCACATAATTCATTCTCTTAAAGTTTCTTTTTTTTTCAGAGCCCTTGAGAAATCCTTTCTAGAACCAACAATGGTTCCTGTTACATGTATTTTCATTTTATGGAATTTCTGAGCAAGTTGGGGTTTGTGTAAAACCTGTCAGTGTAGATGTGATAGCCTGAACCACTCGTATGTGCTTCAAAACTTGTTTCAAATGAACCACTATTTGAGACATAACTGGTAAATCAGGATGAATATGACTTTCCATTGTTGTCTAGCCTTAACAGGGAATGTGAGAAAACACATGACCATTTTCTGAATCACACAGGCAGAAAACTTGTAGGCCCCACTTTGTAAACTTCTCCAGATTGTAACATTTGAATTAAATCCTTCCTTTGAAACCTACTGTGCTCTCATCTATAGCCACATTTCTTTCTGGTACATAAAGTTCTTTGCATTTATTGTCAGTAAACTCACTAATATTCTTCACCTTGCTCTTTCAGGTATGTACATTTCCTTGAGGTGCAACAGGATGAACTAAGTTTAGTATCCATGATATTTGGAAAGAATAGAAATGAAAGAAAATATCTTTGAATAATGGGATTTGTTTTATCCAGTCTTCAGTAAAATAGTCAACTAAATTGTGCCTTCAAATTCATAGCTATGTCAGTATTAAAATAAAGAACACTGTCATTTCTTCTGATGAAACATCTTTCCCTGAGTGCCACATTGGATATTTTGTGGGTGGAGTTACCACTGCATAGATATTGTCATGGTCATAATTTCACCAATAAGATCCTCAGAGAAAAAGAGCTGGAAATATTGAGTTCAGTTTTTGGCTGAACACTTTGAGGAAGGGTGAATACCTGTTGTGTGACAGAGTATAGAAACCTCATGAGATCATCATTATCATTGATGCAGGACAAGACAGCTCTACAATCGCTGCCTTGGCCCTGGCGGTGCTGATGCTGTGACGGATGAAGAAACCGGCTTGAAAAAGAACCAACCACCTGTGCGGAAAACACTGGCACCTTGCTGTCTGCTCCTCGTGCACATCTGACTGGTCTATAACCTGTCAGTCTCCAGGGCCCGGGTCTTCATTGGATAACTGATGAAGACCCA
>CAUYRH010100498.1:0-27187 GCA_963574655.1 Perodicticus potto
AATTCCATGGATGGACTGTGTCCATTCATTGATACACTCATTCACCTTGCCCCCGGTGGAAGGGACTGTATTCATTTGTTTCCTGGCCAAGGAACCCATACACCTATATATACCCTGAGGCTAGAGGCCTAGAGGAGGAGACAGGAAAGACCAGGAGAGGAATGGAGAGAGCATCTCTCTCCCTACTTGAAATCTCTCCCTCTACCAGGAGCTTTGGTGTTTTCTGTATTCTTTTCTGTAAGTCAATTCTGTCTTACCATGGAGGGGTGGGCGGGGGAATAATGTAATGAAGAATAATAAAATACATATATTTTAAAAAAAAAGTTTATTTGTGGCTTGGTTTTTCATTGTTTTCTTTCTTTCTTTCTTTTTTTTTTTTTTTTGAAAACTTCCCATATTTATTTATTTAATTAAATCATAGCCACGTACATTAGTGCAATCAAGGGATACAATGTGCTGGTCTCATATGCAATCTGAAATGTTTTCATCAAACTGTTTAACATAGTCTTCATGGCATTTTCTTAGTTATTGTATGAAGACATTTGCATTTTTGTACAAAAGGTGGTGCCTGTGGCTCAGTGGGTAGGGCACCAGCCCCATATTCTGAGGGTGGCAGGTTCAAACCTGGCCCCAGCCAAAGTGCAACAAAAAAATAGCCAGGTGTTGTGGCTATTGCTATGTTGAGGCGGGCGCCTGTAGTCCCAGCTGCTTGTGAGGCTGAGGCAAGAGAATAGCCTAAGCCCATGAGTTGGAGGTTGCTGTGAGCTGTGTGATGCCACAGCACTCTACTGAGGGTTAATAAGTGAGACTCTGTCTCAAAAAATAAAATAAAAGGTCATTAAAAACACAATGGCATTTCCCAAATTTATTGCTAATAATCTATTAGAAGCTATTTTGCAAAACACACACTAAAGAAGCCTTTGAGTACTTGCTTTGGCAGATATTTTTAAGCACATTTTTAGCTTGAAAATCTTGAAAGTTTTAAAGAAGTACCTATAGGGATAACAGCATCTTGAAGAGGGGCAGGATAGATGAAATAAAGTCAACTGGGCCTATTTAGCAAGACAGTTGATTCCGGAGCTAAATTCTTAAAGAAAGGGACTCATATTACAAAGCAGAAGAAATGTGTCTGCAGGCTTCTCTTAAAAGGGTTAAATTATAAATTCATTGATGACTAAGAAATGGGATGTAATTCCTGCAGGGGATCGATCATGTAGAAAACTTATTTGTGAATGGATGAGTAAGTATAGTGGGAGCTCAAAAAGTAATGCCCCATGGTATGGTGCCTCAGCACGCTGAGTACTTTAAACAGAAAGACACTGGAAAGGTCTCAGAAGCCACGTCTCTTTCTCTACCTTTTTCTACGTTTATTTGTCCTACTCCCCTTCTTTCTTCGTAGAAACGAAAATTCCCCTTCCCCAAGGTAAGGCATAAAAACCAGAAACCTCCTTCCCCAAAGATATCCATATAACGTACAGGCATTATTCTGGCCACCCCCTGCCTTTCTATGTGAGACCTAGCCATAAAGAAATTCTCTGGCTGATCTTGCCTGCAAGAAGAACATAGCCCCATGTTGAAGAAGGGGTTCTACACCACACTCAACAGAAGGAATGTCGCAAGGAGAGGCCAAAGCAGAAGTCTGCTGGGCTTCCGCTCAGCCTCTTACTATCAGATGGTTCCCTTTTTGCCCAGGCACCTTTCCGTGGGCTGTCCATTCTCCATCAAACCTAAATGTCAAAGGGGCTGTATTCCCTTGAGCCTCTGGGTCTTCCTGTCTAACAGCTTTGGTGTCACATAAAACGTTGATGAAATAAATTTATGTTTTTCTCTCGTTAATCTACCTTTTGTTACAGAAATGTGACAGTGACCTTTAGTATTTGGAAGAAAGTCACCCCTCTTTCCATCCCTATATATAGCCTGTGAGTCTCTTAAGAGACAGTATCTTGAAGATAGCATCATAGGTGATATTTTTTGTTTGCCTGACTAAAATGATAATAGTAATGAATAAAGAGCAAATTGAAAATTTCTTTCCTGAATATCCTGAAGTCTAGCTGCACTTTTCCTTTGGAGACTTTCCATTCTTTTTGCATTAAGTTATTAATACTAGCCTAGGTGAAACTTTGGAGAAAAAGAAGTGATGTCAGGACAATAGACGCACCCTTATTTCAGTGTGCCTCAAATATCGGGGAGAATATTGTTGGTTTCATAGTCAAACATCATTCTATTTTTTACATTAATTGGTTCTTGAAATCCTTATTCCACCCCAAGATGACCAACTCCGTATCTGGAAAATATTTCAGTGGCTCAAGACCATGCCTTAAAACCATACCAACTGCTGGTTTTATCTTCTTTGCACGTCAGCATGGTGGAAAAATGGCCCTTTCATTCCCCATCCACTCAAATAGGCTTTTTCTGAAGTGAAGGCTTGCAGATTTTTAATTTCTGTGTTGCCATGGCCTCTCACGCCAGACATTTCTCCTGAATATTCCCCTGGGCCAGGCCTTTAATTCCAAGCGGAACACCAAGGCCAGCAATCAATAAGTGGATTCCCCATCTGCCTCTGACAGAGGAAACACCAGGCTGACACCAGCCAGTCTGGGATCAGCTGTTTCCCCACCTTTGATCTCCCCACTCAGGGCTGTCTCAACCCAGTGGGCGTCTGCTTCAGCTTAGATACAGACCACATCAAGCTGATAACTCCTCCAAGGCCTATTGTAGCCATTGTATTTGCAGAGGGGATCACCTGTCAGTGTGACTGGTTATAACCCCTCCTTGACTGCGGGAAGCCTTTTTGATGCAGGGCAGATGATAATGAGAGTCTAATTGAGTGATTAAGTACCTTGACTGACTTGGAGGTTTTAATGACACCTCTACATTAAGCCCTGCGTGTCCCAGCAGGCTCCCAGTTTGTAACTGTATGGCCATGATATTTGCAATTACAAGCCTTTCCTCTAACCAGCAGGGATTTAACAAATGGACTTGGTTAATCACAGCTAGATGGCACATCTGACTTTGTTATGGAAAAACACATATAAATTCCAAGTGCATGATTGATTTCTTTATACCGGCTGTTCCAGGTCCACAATCCTATATTGAAGATGGAAACAACGGTGTTTCAGAAGATGTGGGAACTAAGAAAAAAACATCCTGATCGACATAAGTTTCAATAGGGTAAAAGTATGTTAAAGATAAGGACTGCTTTTTAAGAGTTGCATACACACGATCCTGGCAAGCAGCAAGCAATGAATGTCTACCTAGATATACTGTCTTTAATTAACTGAGTCTGAAGGGCCTATTAATGCAATGTTAAAAGGAACCAGCCTCAGCGGGGGTCTCACAGCGGGAGAAGTATCTAGGGGCTTTCAATTTACAAGGTCTTATTACAAAAGTGCCCCGCTGTTCTGGTCCTGTTCTTTCTGCACGGGAGCAATTTAATGATCTGCTTTAGAGCAGAGAAATGGTCAGAGAGAAAACGTCCAGGTTATGTGTTAGCGATCAAATACCCGATGGAATTTACAATGGTAACCAGACACTTCCTTTTCATATCAAAGGAGAACCGGGACAATGACATCAATACATTTGATTTGGAAAAAACCCTAATTGGACAAACTGGTAATCCCTCTGTGAATGTTTGCTGATATATAAGGCTGATAGTGAACAGGACAGCAACACCAATGGTCCAGACTACAGGAGCAACGGGGAGAAGGGAGAGAATAAAAATTAGAAAAGAAAAATCATTTAAGGATAGAGTGTGGCTTTTACCTTGTAAGTAACTTGCTAACATATTCTTCATTTGTTCAACATTTTTTTTTTTCGAAACAGAGTCTCACTGTGTCGCCCTCGTGAGAGTGTCGTGGTGTCACAGCTCACAGCAACCTCAAACTCTTGGGCTTAAGTGATTCTTTCCTCAGCCTCCCAAGTAGCTGGGACTACAGGCACCCGCCACAACACCCGGTTATTTGTGTTGTTGTTGTTGTCGTTGTTATTTAGCTGGCCCGGGCTGGGTTCCAACTCTCCTGCACTGGTGCATGTGGCCGGTGCCATAACCACTGAGCTACGGACACCAAGCCTGTTCAACATTTTTAAAATAAATATTCGTAATTGTCTACCATGCCCCTTCTACTGCCTACGCTGGGGAAACAGCTGTCCACATGGCACTTGTGGCAAGAAATGAATTCATGCTTATTTTCTTCTTTATTCATTTAAGGAATTGTTGATAAATGGCTACAATGTGGCAGATGTTATGACATTCTGTTGATGACATTTTAAGGAGCCAGGTTTCCCAGACCCAAGATGTAGGAGGCCTAAAAAAAATATCTTTGGAGAATGAATATATAAGTGAATATTTGCTAAAGATTTCTAGCCCAGTTAAAGTGGTCATCGTTAAAATCATAGACACAGAACAAATACTTATGATGCAATGTGATGAAAAACATAACAGAAATTTTTGCACAGTGTTAAGGAGCCATGGGAGGGGTTACTACCTTTCCCTAATTTAGTAAGTCAGACCACGGGATGTGAAATTTCAATTGCATGCATTAAGTTTAGGGCATTATTACAAAGGTGAAAATTCTGAGTCTGAGATGCATCATGGACATTCTTTTAAAAATACGGATTCTAAAATGTGTAACTTTTATTTTATAGATCTGGAAGGTCTTTATTTCCAAATGAACTATCCTAAATTAAATGGCGTAAGAACTGCAGAATGTTACACTTCAACCCCCTACCCACAGTAATCCCGAGAACATTGTTTTATCTTAGAATAACATATTAGAATAACAGGAAGGTAGGTAGACCAAGTAGATGTTTGCACTTTGGAATCTAAGGAAACACTGTGAGATATTAACTTTACTTTCTTATCTCGGCTGCACTTCCGTCACTAGAATTATTCTTCCTTCCAGTAAAAGTGAAAACGTTGTCCTGGGCCTGTTACTGCAGCTGTCCAAAACAACTTTGAAATTTCCTTTAGTCTTGTCCTACTACCACAGTCTACTTTCTCAGATTAACCTTTTCTCATCTTTAAACTATGATAGACCAGAGGTGTCTCTATAATCAAAGGAGATAGACCATTGCCTTGAGCACTTAAAAGGCCAAGCTCTGCTCTAGACTAACAACCTCAGCCTGGGTCACTAAAACCATCCTCCAGGGTTAACTCAAGAATTATTTTCATTCAAAGATAGTTTGCGCTCATCATCCTGCATTTTGGCGATATCTCTGGGTAGAGGTCATGGACTAGGATGTCAAACTTGCTGAGTCAATTGAACTAGACATTGCTATATTGTTTTATTTATTTATTTATTTATTTTTAAATTTTAAAATTTAGTCACCTTGGGATTGAGTGATATGGTGTCATAGCTCACAGCAACCTCAAACTCTTGGGCTCCAACAAGTCTCTTGTCTCAGCCTTCCATATAGCTGGGACTATAGGTGCCCGCCACAACCAATGTCAGGCCATTTTTTTTTATTTGTAGAGACAGGGTCTCACTTCATTCAGGCTGGTCTCAAACTCTTGTGCTATGAAGCAAACCACCCATCTTGCCCTCCCAAAGTGCTAGGATTATAGGCATGAGCCACTGTGCCTGGCCTAGATCTGTATTTAAAATAATTAGAAAGTAGGCCGGGCATGGTGGCTCTTGCCTGTAATCCTAGAGCTCTGGGCGGCTGAGGTGGGTGGATTGCCTAAGCTCACAGGTTCCAGACCAGCCTAAGCCAGAGAAAGACTTCATCTCTAAAATAGCCAGGCATTGTGGCAGGCTCCTATAGTCCCAAGTGTTTGGGAATATGAGGAAAGAGAATTGCTTGAGCTCAAGAGCTTGAGGTTGCTGTGAGCTGTGACACCACAGCACTCTACATAGGGGGACAAAGACTCTGTCTCAAAAAATTAGAAAGTATTTCACATTGTGAAAAATTTAAAATATGGGGAAATATACTGTGGTCACTGCAGTTTTCTTGCTAATTAGAGAATGACTAGTTAGTTTGGACTAGTGAACTTCTTGCGAACTTGGTGTATAAGGAGACAGCAAAGTTATGACAACAGGTCATTCACACATGGTGTTGTTGGCTGACAACAAATATCCAAAGTCAAAATTTTAGCAGATACAGTAATTACACAGTGCTGTTCAAGTAAATGCATGTGTTGAATAAGTGAATTGGTGATGACCATAACTCAGTAAGATTATAAGGCATAACTGTCACACATAAAAAATGAAATCTTTTGGTGGGAAAGTTGCTAAAAGAAGATAATTTGAGTCAGAGCAAGCAAAGAAACAATTGAAATTGGGGACTCCGGAAAAATGCAAGATGATTATTCACATTCCTTGGACTGAAGTTCTCATAGGTGCTCACTCTGAAAGGGTCAGTGTCTGGGATACTGGGGTGCTGATATAAGGGGGTACTGTGTGAGGATGGATTGATGAAAACAACAATGTGTCTCAGATAACTATTGTGTGTCTGAAAACAACAGTGTGTCTTTTGTAACTATTTAGTTACAAAAAACATTACTGAACTTCTTTGATTTTTCTTCATTCTTCTAAAAACAGCTCATGTTTTGTTCTGGATATGTCTCTTATTTGCAACTCGAAAATGCCTAAAAGCCTAACTGGTCAAACAAATGATCTCACAAGACCATCACAATTGTGTGTATATTTTTCCATAATCCTCTGGGCTTTCATATGATAGGATTTAATATCTGCAATCTGTATAGTTTTCCCGAAAATGAACACATTCAAATGAAAAGTAAGTCAATGGTATCGATACAAATCATGGCTCATAAAATGTTAAGAAGCAACCTCCTCTATTTCTGGAAGCCGTGTATGTTAAAAATTGCAGTCTTAGTGATATTAGGTTTTTCCATCTGCAATACTTGTTTCCATTATCTATTTTGTCTATTCAGATACTGAAAATCCACGTGGGCGATAGTTTCTCATCAGTAAACGAAACTTTATGCCAAAATTCTTAAGCAAACGACAACAAAACAAAAACAAAACAAAAGAGGACTCATGTAGTCTACCCAAGCTCAAGGGCCCACTCTGCAGCAGTCTATTACAATCTTATCTAAATCATAATTACAAATGAAGAGAGTGCACCTTTTTTCATTTAGAAGTACAGCTAAGAGACACTTATCTGGAAAGTATATATACACATGTGAGCATACATTGGACAAATGACCCTCATCACGTAACATCAAACTAGTGATAACCTTCAAATAATCTGTGATAGGAATGAGAAGGGCCTGAAACTCTTTGAAAACATATTAGGTTAGAAACATTGAATATTCACTGTTCTACCTTGTATGAAGGGAGCTTAAACGTTCTAATTCATTGGACAAGTCACTAGTCATTACCCTTTCATAAAATCATGGACAGTTACAGCCTTGGTACAGTAAGGAAAAAACCGTATACAGTAACAGAACAGAATGGACCTTGGATGTTTACTTTTATACATGGTGAAAAGAAAGGCCAGAGAAAAGGGAGGCCTTGCTTACCATTGCATAACAATGTGGTGTCCTAGCTGACGATGGAACCTAAGTTTTTTTGATATGTCATTCTGTTTTCCTGTTTCTAATATGCTACCCTTACTTTTACTTATGAATGTGAATTGTATAAAAAAAAAAATCAGCATTTCTCCAGGAAGAAAGACGCTAAAGTCCAGCAGCAGGGTTACCATTGATTCGGATTAGGTCCTATTGGAATATGGTGGAATGTGGTTTGCTTTATTTGGCTGGGAGCTTTTCTCTGTAACCTGAGGATTCATTAGTTTGAAATGCTGGCCTTTTGCCTCTTTCCAAGGCCATTTTAGATGCAAATTGTACCCTAAACATCATTTTTAACGTGGCAGGGAAATCTCTGGAGATAACAAGAATCAGTCTGTTAAATTTATGGAGCCCTTGCATTTTCTAATCCTTCATGATGAATAACTCCATTTCCAGACAGGGTTTAAATTTAAGAGTTGATAAAGCATCACTTCAAGCTGCTGGCTACTAAATCAATATAAGGGATGGCTTAATCAGCCGTCTACTCCCTCCACTACCTTCCCACAGAAGTCCCTGAGACTTATATCGAAGCAGGTCAGCAAGAGGCGACTCCTGGACAAGCCATTCGATAGTATGGGAAGAGAATGTTGATCAGGTACACAATTCAGTTACCCTATTGAGGATACCGTTACTCCAAAGGGTAAGGCTGAAAACAGTGACTTGGAGATGTCTTTTTGAGCAGGAGCTATGAATGAGATGGGGAGTTTTATGACAAAATGGGGAAGACACACACGCACACACATTGTGGTGGAATTCTAAGAACTTGGTACATTTATGGACACAATGTCATTGGCGATATTGTGTTCTAGCTGACTATTTGAAGCCATGATAGAAATTCATGCCTGGGAAAGTAAAATACACAGCCAATTTAAGAGGGGTCATGTATAAACCCTTATGAGAGGTGATGGAACAGCATTTGAGTGAGAAGAGAAAACTCTCTTTAGTTTTATATTCTCCAGGATTTGATAATGGAAATCCCTCTCCCACCAAGATCCATCTTCTCCTGGAAAATTGAGAAAAGTTTTCAAATTTTCCTTAAGCCCAAATTTTGGCTTGTGGTAATACCAAGATAGATCTATGGCCATGGAATGATTGCCCAGTGAGATGATTTGCCTTATCGAAATTTTGTTGTATATGTAAGCATGGAGTTTGGGTACAATTGAGAAAAAAGTGCAACTAACGTGTTCAATGTTTAATTGAGTAAGTATTATTTGGCACTAAGACCTATGAAGAAACACTGGCCCCATCCTGGCTTTTCTGTTTTTGTGTATACACAAAATTGGTAAATTCATCCATCCACATGTAATCGCTTTCCAAGCCATATTGCAGGAAAACATGAGGAAGACAGTTCAGCTTTGAGGCAGGTCATTGCAATAAAATTGTGTTTAGGGAATAATGGTGTGGATTTCTCTAGCCTGCTTCCTAGGATCTTGAGTGATTGTCAAGAAAAAGTTTGTTCCATAGCTAAGTCTAAATCCATCCTGGGGAAAGAGGAAGTCTAACTTATATTGAGTACTCATCCTTCCCTCAAAGCTAAGGGAGGTTTGGTTTTCTGGAGCCTTGCGATATTTAAGGTGTAATCCACAGACCACTAGCAGCCTCAGCATCTCCTGGGAGTTTGTGGAAGACCGAAAGTCTTAAGTCTCCACCCAAACTTACTCAATAAGAAATCTACCATGTAACAAGTCTTTAAAGCTTGAGAAACACTGTTTTTAAAAAACATATCAGATAAAAATGTTCTTCTTTGAGGGTCTCTCGAGATTTCCAAATTTTTGTTCCCAAGCAACCCTCTTAAAAGATAAACAAATTCCATTGTAATTTAAATTTTTCAAGCCAGTTTTCATATGCATGAGACATTCCTGTTTACTCACCTTTTACAGAAAGGATTTAGATGGAGTGAAGATGCTTCCTCTCTCTGTCATCAAACCAATCAGTCCATAAATCTTTCGTATTTAACTGTGAGGACAAAAGCATTTTCTCTGACTGGTTTAGGAGTTTCATGGAGATCAGGAATTGAGAATGTGTATTCTAAGGAAGAAGTGTGAGATGTCATTGGCATGGTCATTACGTGGTACCTAGGACCTTCATCTGAACACGGTAGCGTGTTCTCAAAGCTGTATCAAACACCAAAAGGTAATGCAACAGGATCTGCTATAGAAAATATACGAATGCTTTCTCACAATTAAACATTTAACATTTTAGTTTAGATTGCCTTCAGTCTTGGCTAAATGGAAGGCCTTGAGAAAACAAAACATATTTTTTAATCTTTTCAGGGAATGTACTTGAGTAGGTACAAAGAAATTTGTGGCCAAAGGGAAGTTTGTTTAATAAACCGAAAACTTGCTCTAAAACCTAAGTTCCTTTTTTTGGTGGATTTTAAATAAATGACTGAATAAACAAATATTTGCTTTTAGCCAGTTGCTGCAGTAAGAGAGAGAAATAATGGGTTTTCCTAGTAACAATTTTTGGATTTTCATGTATACCCTTAGAACTGCACTGCTTCATTTCCAACTCAGGGAAAATATCTATGATTATTGATTTAAACTGGTTTCCCTGAAGTTTTAAAAATATTTTCTTTCAAATTATTTTCCGCTGCCTAATTTAGAGAGCTGTGTATTCCAATGGTCCAGCCTTCCCTTTGCTGGGCAAGGGGAAATAAACAGAAAAAGGAATGCAAGTTAGATACTCAGAACCAAAGTGGGTTTCCGAATCACAGTAAACAATAATTGTTACTAAACGATAATAGTATTTGGATAAAGAGAATATCGTGACTTTAATATTTTAACAATATTGTGTTATTTTAAGTTAGAATACCTAATGCATTCTTTATGGCAGTGAAATAATCCTTTAGATCATATAAGCCAGTGGTTCTCAACCTTCCTAATGCTGTGACCTTTTAATACAGTTCCTGTGGGTAGCGACCCACAGGTGGAGAACCGCTTCAGATAACTGAATTGAAAAAGAAAAAAAAAGTGGAAATAACCAGATCGCCTTTCCATTTTTTTTTTTTTTGAGACTGAGCCTCAAGCTATCACCCAGGATATAGTGCTGTGGCATCACAGCTCACAGCAACCTCCACTTCCTGGGCTCAAGCATGTGTCTTGCCTCTGCCTCCCAAGTAGCTGGGACTACAGGCGCCCGCCACAACGCCCGCCCATTTTTTGGTTGCAGCCGTCATTGTTGTTTGGCGGGTCCGGGCTGGATTTGAACCCACCAGCTCAGGTGTACATGGCTGGCACCTTAGCCCGTTGAGCCACAGGCGCCGAGCCTCCATTTTTGATTTATATGTATCTGTATGTGTTTTTCATTTATGATCTTCCTGTGATTGTGGTATAGAATGAGATGTTCACTGAAATAAAGATTCACATTATTCTTGTTTATGTTACGTCTCTAAGAGTTTAAATTCTATGATGTTAGGTAGTAAAGATTCAATAATTTTGTATTTATCTATCATCTGTTTAGTTTTAGGAGTCACATTTTAATGGATGACTCAAGTAGGTAAGGTTTAAGCCATTAAAAAGTAATTGATTGTGGGAGTCATTCAAGGGGTATAAAACTTCAATTATGCATGATAAATAAGTTGTAGAAATGTGCTGTACAACATGGTGTCTATAGTCAACGATATTGCGTTATACACTTAAAAAATTAACAAGATAGGCCAGGCATGGTGGCTCACTCCTGCAATCCTAGCACTCTGGGAGGCTGAGGTGGGTGGGAGATGAAGACCAGCCTGAGAAAGAGTTAGAGCCATCTCTACTAAAAATAGAAATATTAGCCAGGTGTTGTGGTGGGCACATGTAGTCCCAGCTACTCGGGAGGCTGAGGCATGAGGATCACTTGAGCCCAAGAGTTTGAGGTTGCTGTGCAGTCTGACAACATGGCACTGTACCCCAGGGTGACAGAATGAGATTCTGTCTTCTCTGTCAGAGAAGTTGAAGCCACTCAGCTATATAGTTGCGAAAAAAAAGAAAAATTAACAGGGTAAATCTCATTTAAACCTTCTTACTCACTCCCCCTCTCCTCCTCCCACAGAAACAAACCACAGCAGAGATAAAAGGAAATTTTCTGAGGTGGTAGATATGCTGTTACCTTGAGTTTTGTAATAGTTTCAAGAGTGCATCCATTACTTCATTAAGCCAAAACATAAAAATGAACAATTTCTCCTTTATCTTTGGGTCTTCATTCTAAATGCACCTGTGTATACACGTTAAAGTAATGTACATGCTTTTCTTCAATCAATCTTCCTGTTTTGAGTTAATTTTTCAGCAAAACTTCACAGGAGAAACGTTCCTCTTTGCTCCTACATAGGCCTGTGTCAAAACTAATCAAATCATATTAATTAAATATGTACACCTTTCTGCATATCAAGTACACCTTAATAAAGCTGCTAAAACTAACATCAGCAACAATAAAAATAGCTGATTATGGACTATAAAATCAAGGAACCCACACGCTTTGGTGCCTCCCACTGGAGAAGCTGGTCTGAAAGAGAGTAAGAGTTCTTTAAATAATTCATCTTCTCCCTTTGTTATTTTGTTTTTGTTAACTGGCTAAATGATATTGGAAGATGGCCTCATGTTCTTCCAATCCTGTTTTTAAACACCCTCCAATATCTTCCCAGCTCACTCAGAATGAAATCCGAAGTTCTTCACTTTGACTTTACATGACCACTATGACCTTGCCTCCTTCGCACGCCATCTCCCTGCCCTACCACTCTTTCCAAGCTGGCTCCTGTCCATTCTTCACACTCTCAACTTTGGTCTGCTCCAAGGGATCCAACACTGGTTGCCCCCTCTGCCTGAAATATTCTTGCAGCTGATGGTGCGTGACTCCAGGCGACCAGCCAGTGCTCTGCTTAAGTTTCACCTCACCCAAGCAGCCTTGACCAGGCTTCTCACTGTTCTCTCGTAATCCTGATTGGTTTTTAGCTCTCTGCGAACTGCCTATCATCATTGAATACCACCCCCCCCTTTTTTTTCTTTCTTTAGTCATTTAAAAATGTTGCCAGTATTTTTCTACTCTGACTAAAAAGCAAGATTCAGAAGATCAGGGACCTTGTCTGTTCTCATTCAATAGGCTCTCATAGTCAGAGAAGTTGACGCCACTCAGCTACATAGTTGTGAAAGAACACAGTTGATTATATAGGCATCCAAACTACTGAGCCTGAGGCCCCGTTTCTGAGCTCATCCTCTTCCAGTCATAAGTACTCAGGGCTAACCTAACGCCTGGGAGTAGCTGCGTCACGGAAACCTACACACAATGACTGTCTATTCTCGCATGGACAACTGGTAAGGCGTATTTCAACTTGGGATGGTAATTGTCATGAAGGGATTAATTCCTTTGTCTTAATCCATCTGTAAAAAGGCAGAGTTAAATACTTTAGAGATCAGCAAAGCAATAGTTTCCTGTGGGTTCAGATCTTCTGACTTTTTTTTACTCACATGTCTATAATGTGCTGGTAAATAACAAGGACCCAATATACACTAGTCAGTAGATTCAATTAGTTATTTCCTGGATCACCAGGAAAACGAGATTGACTGCAGTTGATTTGTGTGACCAAATACACTCCCAATATGGAAACTCACTTTTCATTATGTGTGTGAATGACCTAAACCGAAGCCAGTTGGTTAATGCAGGCATGTTTACAGGGATGTGAGCATACCATTCCTTTTGACATAGTTTTAAAATATACTACTTGTTGCTTATAGTCCCAGCTACTCAGGAGGCAGAGGCAAGAGAATCACCTAGGCCCAGGAGTTGGAGTTTGCTGTGAGCTGCAAAATACTACTTGTGTTAAATTGCATAAATAATAATACTCATTTGAAAGCATTTTATAATACAGAAGCAACGTATTCTCTAGACTTAAAGGTATGGATATACAAATCAAATTGAATATAAATTATTGACCTTCAGAGAGTTACCATGAGACAGAGAAAGATCGAGTTTTAGTGGAATGGGTTCAAGGCTATTGAATGTTATCTAAGGACTAACTTTTCCTCCTATTCCCCAAACTTCCATTTGCTCCAAGATTTCAACCAGTCTTGTCCATAAATTTCAAACCAACCATGTGGTTAGGATATTTTTTCCCTGGAGAAAGGTTCATGAGGAAACATATTAATACCTAAAACTGGCAAAAATTCTTTCATGAATTAAGGACATAAATGGCAATTCACCAGCAGAGAGAATGTTCTAAGAATAAATAGAAGTAGAATTTCAGAGTTAAGGCGTTGGAGGTGAAGAGCAGGGACCTTGGAAAGGTCTAGAACATTGAGTTTTATGAGGAAGGGTGAACCCAGTGGGAAATCCAGCATCCAGGGTACACAGTAGAAGTAGAAGGGCTAAAGGAAAGAGAATTAGATTTCTCAGAGACAGACTTTGCCATTGCTAATAAGAGAGAAGTGAGGTTGATGAAATGCTTATGGAACAGCCGGGTTCACGGGTTTTGAAATAGTGGAGTCATGTGCCACTTGTTAGTCATTTCTGACTTTTAAGTTTCTGGGTGAAAGTGAATAATCACATAGAGACTACACAAAGTCATAAATGTCCTGAGGGTCCGGCTAGTACTTGTGGTCAGAATTCCATTGTATGTCTGCCACATGGAGGCCCCACGTGAGAGTGTCCCCAAGCAATTGCCCCTCATTCCCTTGGGTCCTCACCCAGGAGCTGCTGCTACAGGGCCTCTGAGGTCCCGTGAGTCACTAACACCAACTCGCCCTGGTCTGGAAGTTTTACGACGTCTGGCGAGAGAAGCAGTGGCCTTCTCCGTATCTGGACCACTCCTTAGAATTCTCTTCCTCATTCAAGGGTGGCTTTCGAAGGAGACTTTCTGTATGTTCCAAATATGAGGTGGGTGAGATAAAAATACATTTTCTGTTTCTTGCTGTCTTGTTCATTGCCTAGTTTGGCATGAGTTACATATTTGCAGTATGAAGCTGAACCCTGAAATGGAGAGTTTCAGGCTAGATCTTAAGGCAAAAGGTCTCATGGAGAACACAAATCCAATTTTGATCTTGCATCGTAAGCGAGGCCATGTTTTTCTTGAAAACTGACATGTGTAAAAAAGCAGGGTCCTGGTTGCCCCTTGAGATCTATGTAATTGAGGGTTTCAATCCCAAGGGAAGCAGGAACCTGTTTTGGTGCTCTGTAACTGTTAAGCTCGTCATCTTATTCTCTTCTGCCCAACTGGGAGTATCCAACACGCCACTCTGGCCAGAAGACCATGTTACTCCTCTTTATACCGAAGGAAGCAAAAGTCCTGCCTTAAAAAATTCACTCTACTTAGAAGAGAGTTATTACTAACAGTGTAACTCCCTTCTTGTAAGAATAGTGCTACTAACTTATAACGGTTCCCGAGATCATTTACACGTATAAATGAATGAAAACCACGTCTTTCCTCTTCCTTCAGTCTTCAACAACCCAGCTATGCCCAATCTAAAGCAGGCGTGTAGGTAAGGGCAAGTACTTATTTCTTTTGAAAGAAGTTTTGGTTTCATTGTTTAGTATCTCATCAGAAATATCAGGGACACTTTGTGGTTGTTTCGTTTTGCAGTTATTGGCCGGGGCTGGGTTTGAACCCACCACCTCCAGCATATGGGGCCGGCGCCCTTCTCCTTTGAGTCACAGGCGCCGCCCATACTTTGAAACAACTTTTAGAACAATTTTTATAATCCCAAAAGTGCCTAATGCAGTGACTTAGAGATTCCTCTGTTAATAAATGGATTGGTGGATCTACTAAAATAAGATTTAAAAATCCCTTAACCAGAGAAATGTGGCAAATAAGCACTTAAATGCCCCTTTCTCTTGTGTCCCGGCCAATAGTTTGATGCGATATTCTTCCAAATTTATTCTCCAGCTTCTCCTGAGTGTGTTAGAGCTGGGGTTTTTGTGAGCAGCATTCTTCAGCTCCTGACCCTCCATATTTATTCCTAACAGTTCTGTCTTCCCTGAGCACTTAATCTTCCACCCCACAAAAAGATGTCCATGCCTGTTTCCCACATAAACTGGAGTCCCAGCAAAGCCCGGCTTGGTGTCAAGGGCTTGTGCCCCAAGTAACAGGTCAACCCAGAGATAACTGCAGAGACACAGATGAAGTAGAACTGTGGAAAATACCTGGAATCCGGTGAAATCTCTTCTCATTGAGGTTTCAGCATCAAGACTCCAGGCTGTGGCTTTGCCCCAAATCCCTGCACAGCAGCTGAAAAGAATGCTTCAGAGCAACTGGTCTCATTCTAAAAATGTCTTAAAACATAAACCCCGGTTCAGATACTCTCTTTGAATTTGAGAACCGTTTTTGTCAGGAAATGGATAGCCTATGTTGCACTTAACAACAAAGCGTTTCTCCAAAGAGTTAATGCAGATGCGTGATCACACTCGGACGCCAGTTCTTTGGAGGTGGGATTCCCGTAAGTAGCCAGACACTTTGAACTTACGGTTTGCACTTTATGTCATACTCCAACCACTAAAATAACACACAGCAGTGGAGTTCTTCCCGGCTAATCCAAAACATACCCACCCTGTGGAAAATAACCCTGAAAAAAAATGAGAAAAACTAAGTATCGTCCGAAAGAGAATTCATGTTTATTACCTGAATATTGATTAGGTTGTTCACCATTTCATCTTATAATACATTAATTGTTCGTCCATTCCCCTCCCACACTAGATTGCACATTCCTCAAAAGCAAGGATCGTATCTAACTCGTTTTTATGCTTTAACTCCTAATACATAGTATGCAGTCAACAGTAGTTGTTGAATAATTGAATGAATATTTTTTCATACTTGTAGTTTATTCAATATAACAAAGGAACTCTAAGAATTACAATTGGGCTTGTACTCAAGCATAGTTGTTTTTAAATTTAAGATGTTCCTTAGTATTTGTGTAACACAGAGCAATTTACACTAACTCTGGTCTTAGAATTTTGCTGTTGCTGGCTTTGTGTATGTTTCTTTTCTTTTTTTTTTTTCCTTCTAGAGCACTGATATTTATGCCTCGTAAGGAAATCCGAAAGGCTTCAGAGTGCATTTGAAGCATTTCATGAAATGTGACTATTCTTTTAACTTTGTTTTATTATCATAAAACATTGGGCATCAGTTATTCAGAGTACCATCTCTCGTCATCAAATCTGAACAGCAAATCTCCATGAAAATAGGCTCATAAATGTGGAAATTTTTCCGTATCCCGGGGAGGCAGGGCTAAAGTCTGGAGTAATTTTTAGCCTAGGCTGAGTGGCTGGAAACACATTACACAGTAACTAGCAGTATTTTATCCCTGCCGCAAACAGAAATACCCTGCTCGGAGTTCAGATTTAATTTTATCTGTGTGGGCCATGGTTTCATTTGTACATTTCAAGTAATGAATTAAGACAGCTAATTGAATTTTTCCAACCTAAGTCAAGCTTGAAGGGAGGAGAGATAAAAGAAGGGAGGCAGTGAGAGATTTAAAAGGTCGCGTTGCCAGATTTTCCTCTTCTCCCTTGCCCCTGCCCCTGATGTGTTTTAATCGGTTGTCAAGATGTGTCAGAAGAAAGAAAGCTGTTATTAATAATGAAGAATAGAGATTTGCGACTGGTTTATAGATAAAAATAGATATCATTTATTAAAAGTCCTTTATAATAATCTCTCACTCTGATTTACATTTTTAGTAAGCTCAAAAAGGCTTTTTAAAAATGTTTTATTGTGATATAATTTACATACACTGAAATATACAGATCTGAAGTTCAAAAAGTTTGGATAAGATCATACATGCATGTGACCCATATCCCTAACAAGAAAATAGAACTTGACTATTATCTCTATGAAGTCCTGTCCCTCTGACCCCACTTACTACCATCCTAGAGAGAACAGCTTTCCTGACTTCTTTCACTATAGAGTAATTGTACCTATTCTAGAATTTCATATAAATGAAATGTACAGTATATGGTCATTTATCTCTAACTTCTTTAACTCACTCAGCATAACTTTGGTGAGATTCGTCCATAATAGTACATGCATCAGACATCCATCTCTTTGCATTTCTACATAGTATTTTATTTTATTATTTTTGAGACAGAGGCTCATTATGATGCCCTCGGCAGAGTGCCCTGGCGTCACAGCTCACAGCAACCTCAAACTCTTGCACTTAAGTGAGTCTCTTGCCTCAGCCTCCCAAGTAGCTGGTACTACAGGTGCCCACCACAACACCAGCTATTTTTTACTGTTTTTATTGTTTTTGTAGTTGTCGTTGTTGTTTAGCAGGCCTTGGCTGGGTTTGAACCTGCCAGCGCCCTAACCACTGAGCAACAGACACAGTTAATTATAAGACTTCCACAGTATAATTAGACATTTTCTTGATGATCATTCGGACTGTCTTCAGCTCTTGTTTGTTATAAATAAAATCTCTATGAACATTCTTACAGAGGATTTTTGGTAGATACATTTTTTCTGTTATTGTGGGTAACTTACCTGTAAGTGGAAGTACGGGCCATAGAGCAGTGGTGCATGTAGCTTCAGCAGAAATTGCCATCATAGTTTCCACAGTAGTTATTGCATTTTACAGTCTTCCAGTAATGTTTGAGAATTCTGTTTCTATCTCATTCTAATCCATATTTGGCATTGTCTGACTTTTTATTTTAGCCATTCAAATGGGCATGGAGTGACATCTTTAGTAGTTTTAACTTGTATTTGTGTGGTGACTAATGATATTAAGCACGTGTATGTATGTTTACTGGAGTTTGTATATTTTCCTTTATGAAGTCTTTGTTCAAGTCTTTAGTGCATTTTTAAAAGTGAGTGGTTTTGTTGCATTGTTGGAGTTGTGTTTATATTCTGGGTACGATAATGCAAGTCCTTTGTCAAATATACGTACTTCTAATATCTTCTCCTACTCTGCAGCTAACGAGTTCATTTTCCAAGCAATGTCCTTTGTTGAGCATATGCTTTTAATTTTGATGACGTCCAATTTATCAAAAAATTTTTGATGGTTAATGTTTCCTGGGTTATGTCTAAGAAATATTTGTTTTCCTTGATAATAGGAAAACCTTCTCTTATATTCTCTTTTGGAAACTTCATAATTTCAGCTTTTTACTTTGAAGCATGATCCAGATGAAATTTGTTGTTGTGTAAAGTGGAGGAGCCAAGGGTGATTTTATTTTCTTGTAAATATCCAATGGTTCAAGACCCATTTGTAGAAAAGATCCTCCTTTTTTTCTTTGAATTATTTTGGAAAATTAGTCAAAATCAACATGAAAGTCTTGGCTTAGTTTTTAGATGTAATTTTTCTTTGTTCTGATCTACCCTAACATTGAGATGAATAAAATTAAAGTCATCAGTGATTTTTAATCCTCGCCAAAAAATAAAAAAATAAAAAAGAAAAGAAAAGAGAAGAAGAGAAATCTCTCCATTGCCTATCAAATTCACACCCTGGCAATCATATCTTTAGGAATCCAATAATTTGACCTGCATTTTCTAATCATTGAGTAAGCCTACTCTTAATTAACTGCTTTGTAAGACTCAGACATGTTTCGTGGTTTCACTTTTGGTGACCTCAGTCTGGTCTGTCAGGCTTTTTGTCTGATATTTGTTGGGTGTGCGTGTGTGTGTGTATGTGTTTTATTTTGCTTTTACTTCTCTTCACATTGTAGTAGAGGAAATTTCTCCTCTTTTCCTCATTGTTTATGTGTGAAGTCAGGCCCTTCTCTTTGTCCAGAACCGTTTTTAACCTTAAGCAACAAAGGTTAAATGAAATAACTCTAATAACATTAGTTGTTCTATTCAAAATCTTTATGTGGGAAATGAAATCTGAACAGATTTCTTTTCTTTTCTTTTTTTTTTTTTTTGAGACAGGGTCTCACTATGTCACCCTTGGTAGAATGCTGTGGCATCACAGCTGACAGCAACCTCAAACTCTTGGGCTTAAGTGACTCTCTTGCCTCAGCCTCCCAAGTAGCTGGAACTGCAGGCGCCTGCCACAATACTTGGCTATTTTTTGTTGCAGTTGGCATTATTGTTTAGCTGGCCCCGGCCGGGTTCAAACCTGCCAGCCTCTTTGTATGCGGCTGGCGCCATAACCACTGTGCTACAGGCACTGAGCCACGCATTGTATAATCTTCATTGACTCAAACATCTTGGCTCCAATGTAACATGTGTTTTGCGTCCTTAATTCGACTGCAAGACTCTGTAGGTTGACAAGAATTGGCACTTCATAAGCAAATGGTGAAGTTTTATAATTAAGATGATTGAGAGTAAAGGTCCTCTGATTTATTGGAGCATATTTAATTTATTTGAAGATAAAATGCTTTGTAAAAATGTAATGAGAATTAAATTGTTCAGCTATTAAATCAGGATATCCAACATCAATGAAGAGATTTTAAAAAGTTAAGTTTTTAAGATATTTTAAAAATATTTTAATATCTAAATGTTTTAATTAAAATAAGAGTTAAAAATCTAACTAAGGGATCAATTATAAATGGACAATATGAAGTTGACATTTTGTAAACAAAAATAGGTTAGTTTTTATACTAGCAATTATTCAATGCTCAAATTAATTTATCATTGTATTGGAGAGAGAGAAAAACCAGTTAGATCTGGATCTGGATCTAGTTAGATCTGTATTATGCTCAATCCAGATCTTCCTGAGCACATAGAGCATATACTTTGATTTTGTAATCAAATTTTAATCTTAAATCTTCTCAAATTTTGACTCAAAATTTGACTGAAAGAAAATGCCTTTAACATACAAATTCTGCAAGTAAAAACAAGTTATATCAATATATGCTAAGGTATCTAATTCCCCAGATTATCTAATGGCCTATCTTGAGGGGATTCTGACCCATCTCTTGGCCACTTTCTTCCTCCTCACTCTGTATTTCTGCGGAATTGATTTGACTGCCACAGGGCTGGCACTTGATGTACAAAACATTAATGTGTTATTAATATGTAATATAAAATGTTATTTATGTGTTTTTTTAGATGACATTTTAATTGTTTTCCAGGTATTTTAGTAACTATTAAGAAATACTTACACTGCCAGGTGAGGTGGCTTACACCTATAATCCTAGCACTCTGAGAGGCCGAGGTGGGTAGATTCCCTGAGTTCACCAGTTCAAGACCAGCCTGAGCCAGAGTGAGACTTTTTAAGCACATAGTGCTGAGAAGCATTTGGATAGTCACAAGTGAAGAACCAAGCTGAACACCGTCCTTGCACCATACACAAAATTCAACTCTACAGGTTCAGAGACCTAAATATAACAGTTAAAATTACAAGACTCTTTGGAGAAAGTATAGTGGGTTAACCAAAGTCTTCCTAGAAAAGACAACAAACCCACAAGAGACAAAAGAAGAAAAATAGATCAATTGTACTTGATCAATAAAAATGAAAACTTTTCTGCTTCAAAGGACACTGGCTAAGGAATTTAAAGACAGTCCACAAAATGCAAGAAAACATTTGCTAATGATATATCTGATAAGGTATTTATGTCCTGAACACAAAAAGAATTATTACAATTCAATGGTGAAAAACAAAATTTAAGAATGAACAAAGTATATGAATAGATATTTCTCATAAAATAAATTAGAAGTCTAATTAGCACCTAAAAAGATGCTCAACCTCATTTTGGGTGAAGGATTTGGACAGATCTTCCAAAAAGATACACAGGTGGCCAAAAATACATGAAAAAATTCTCATGTACTAATGGCTCATTATCATTAGCCATTAGCAAAACACAAACAGAAAACATAATTATATACCATTTCACACTCATGAAGATGGCTATAATTAAAAAGACATAAAGTAACAGAAACCAGAATGCTTGCACACTGCTGGAGCATGAGTCATTTTGTGAAACTATTTGGCAGATCCTTAAAAGTTTAAATAGAGAGTTACCATTTGATGTAGCAATCCCATTCCCAGGTGTATGAGGTTAGACAATTAGGTTTGTGAACTTGCCACTGTGTGCTTACACCAGCAGCACTATACAGACAACATGGTAAGTTCACCTTGGTATATGGGTGTTTCTCAGTTGTGTTTGTGTTATCATGTGGCAGTGTTTTGCTGAGAGGTGTTAATTATTGTTGCGTGTTTTTGTGTGCTGTGGTGAGAATGTCTGAACTGAATTTGAGCAAAACCCTCAAATATTCATAAATTTCCTGTTAAACTTGGTAAGAGTGGAAATCAGGGATGTGTTAGTCTAAGTTTGTGGGGATAATACCATGAAGAAAATGGCAGTGTACAGGGCAGCGCCTGTGGCTCAAAGAAGTAGGGCGCTGGCCCCATATGTCGGAGGTAGTGGATTCAAACCCAGCCCTGGACAAAAACTGCAAAAAAATAAAAATAAAAAAAGGCAGTGTACAAACAGAATAAATATTTTTCTGAAGAAAATAAACCATCACTGATAGAGGTTAAGGTGCCAGTAACAAGCAGAACTGATGAAAACACAGTAATAATTTATCACATTATGTGGCAACATCATCAGCTGACTGTGAGAAGCACAGCAGATCAAGCAAACATTGATAGAGAAACAGTTAGGAAAACTGTTAACTGAAAATCTTGGTATGAGAAAGGTGTGGCTCTTGGATCACGACAATGCACCAGCTCACACGACACTGTCTGTGAGGGGGGTTTTAACCAGTAAACAAATAACTGTTTCAGAACACCTTCCCTATTCACCTCACCTGGTCTTGAATGATTTCTTTTTCTTTACCTGAATATAAAGGAAATATTGAAAGGAAGATGTTTTGGTAATGTTCAGGACATCAAGGGTGATGTGATGACAACATCTGATGGATGTTTCAGAGAAAGAGTTCCAAAATTGCTTTGAAGGGTGGCCTGAGTGCTTGCATACCTTCCCAAGGGGAGTACTCAAAAGTGACTGATATTCAGCGTAGAGAGCGTAGCACTTTTTCTAGGATGAGTTCCTGAACTTAATTGTCACACCTTGTATATCAGAGAGAAATGAAAACTTATGCTCGCATAGAAACTTGTATATGAATGTTTATAGCAGCTACATACATAATAGCCAACAAAGGAAACAACCCAAATGTCCATCAACTGATAAATGGACAAATAAATAGTAAGATAGCCATGCTGTGGAACATTATTTGCCAGCATAAGGAATGAAGAAATGACACATGCTATAACATGGATAAACCTTGAAAAAACATGCTAAGTGAAATAAGGCAATTATGAAACATCACATGTATGGTTCTATGTATCTTTATAACAAAAGCAAAGACTAACCTCAGTTCAACCCATGCTGGAGGTATCACAGGTTCCAACATCTAAATGTACGTGGTCTTGTTCTTTGTAACCTAGAACTACAGAATCAAAGCATCCTGAATTCTATTGCTACTTTCTCCATGACTGAAATAGAGTGTTTTTTAATAGTAAAAATATTTACTTACAGAAGAGACAAAATTAGGATTGATCTATTTTCTAGGTGGCAAAATTAAAGCCTTTATTTTGTATGGTGCGTATGTAAATGTCTAACTATTCTTTAAAACTTGTCTGAGCCTGTGGGTGAAATAGAAAGCGATCTCTTTCTTGAAATCATCAAAATACCCCTTTGTTCAAGGGAAAATTCCACAGAAGTTTTTGGTGTGAGTGATGAAAATGCTCTTTACACTGAGTTGCTTTCCTTCCAGACCTTGTCCCTGTGTGACCGGACCAGCCACCCATAAGATACTTCACTTAACAATTTATTCCTTCCCTCTACGTTTGAAAACTGCCCTGAGGCACTGTTTGTACGTGGTAAAATATTTGATAGGCCATGGTCAGTGGCTCATACCTGAAACCCTAGCTCTCTGGGAGGCAGAGGCAGTCCGATTGCCTGAGATCAGGAGTTTGAGGCCAGCCTGAACAAGAGTGAGAGCCCATCTTTCAAAACAGCTGAGTTTTGTGGCAGGTGACTGTAGTCTCAGCTACTTGGGAAGCTGAGGCAAGAGTGTCACTTGAGCCCAAGACTTTGAGGTTGGTGTGAGCTGTGACACTACAGCACTCTACTGAAGGTGACAAGGCAAGACTCTGTCTCAAAAAATAAAATAAAATAAAATGATAATAATAATAAAATAAAATTTGATAGACACAGAACTAAAGGAATGAGCAGTCTGGTAGGGCAGCAAAGACAAGTAAATGGGAAATTACTCTGGATTGTATTTTTTGGGTAGGAGATTGGATACAAGGAGTTCTAGGAGCTCAAAGAAGGGAGACTTTCCCATTCCGTGATAGCCAGGGAAAGTGTCTAGCAGGCTTTAAATCTTTACCTTAAAGAATAATTAGGCTGCAAACCAAGGGAAGAGAAGTGTCGCCCAAAAAAGGGCATTCTTAACAGAGTGAAGGCAAGGTGCAAAGGCTGAGTGATGTGAGGACAGGCACACGTGTCCATCTGTAGGTAGTTTGACGCATTAAATGTTAAAGCACATGGTGGGAGATGCTACTGGGAGCTGAAGTAAAATATCAGAAACTGTGAGGGACTCTATTCCGAGGCAGCCTGAGTTTATGCCAATAGCGTGTATCAATTTTGGAAAGATCGTGTTAGAGCCAGCCTGGAAGAGAAGAGTAGAAGGTCATGAAAGCAAAATAAGGAATAAAGGTAAGATCTCTTGATGTGTCCAAGAGAAGTTGGGATTGGAGCTAACATGGAAATACTTGACCTGTATAGCAAGGGATGGATTTTACAGCATTTAACAAACCTAATCATGGGGGGAAGGAAAGGGAGGAATTTAGCATGGGTCTTAGATTTCTGTATTAGGTAGCTCAAAATGGGTTGGTAGAATTTATCAAGAAAGGGAGGCTGGAGAAGCAGTGGGTGTTTGCTCTGGCAAGATGTGCTAAGATGTGCTTTGAACGTGTTTGTGCTGTCTCTCAAATGTCATGAAGGTTGGTGAGCTCAAACCTACGTAGAGCAAGAAACTCAACTACAGAGAACATTGAGAGTTGCAATTTAACGGATAATGAAAGCAAAATAGTGAGAATAGGATGGATTCTGTCAGGCTAGGGCAGACATGACACAGCTGGTCTGGTTGGGTTAGGTTCTGCTTGACCTTCACCCCCTGTCTTCCATTCTTACTGTTCTGTAAATTTACCTCCCACCCTGAAGATGCCTATCTTGAGTAGCGTAGGTGTATTGATTTAAAAGATTAACTTTTAAATTAGAATGATGTTAATTGTTTAGGGGTCACGGGTTCTGCTGATTATTTTTTAAGGTAAGAGTTAACGTGGTCTTCACTTTAAACTTAAATATATAAAACTGTATTACTAAAAATAAAGAACAGAAGTCTTGGAGAGGCTACTCTCACTGTGCTCCAGAATCCCAGTCTTCTGACAAATAAGATTTCATGGACCTATCCTGTCCTTGCATATGGCTGACAGTGACAGGAGGCCAGACCCTCCTTTCCCAGTAACAAAAAGGGAGAAGAATTGTTCACGGAAAAGACCAAGAATGACTACAGCAGTTGTGAAAATGACCGCGAGGGAGAATGTCACAGAATTCAAGGGAAGATGGAGTTTCTCAAAGGGAGGATTCAACAATGGCAAATCATGTAGGTAAGTCATGTTGCAATAGACCTGGAAAGTGTCTCTTAGATTTGTTTTGGCAAAGGGCACCCTCCAGAACTTTGTGAGACCCTTTTCATGAAAGCTTCTGAGTCCAGCTAAGAGATGGGTATAACCAGAGTGAAGTGGGAGTTAAGTCGTTGCAGAGGGTGATTAGATTCAAAGTTTTGCCGAGGAAGGAAGGAGAGAAATATGGTGGTGGGTGTGAGTAATAATAGGCTTTTTTTTTTGTTTTCATTCCAATGGGATCTTTAGATTGTTTTATGTTTGGAAGAAAACGTTAGTGGCTGTTACAGGATCAAGGAGAAATGCCAAAGAGAAGAAAGAGGTGACAGAGGACGCAACGAGAAGAATTAAATTTGGACAGAAGAGAAAACCCTCAAAGAAGGGAGAATAGTTGGAAAGACAAATAACTAAATAAAATTGTTCCTTATTTCCTTTGGAAGTCTCAAACAGTAAAGAAACACAATTTCACTGACCAATAATTGATGATGCCACGTCGACGTGTCTCCGCCTGGCAGGAAGAGCGTGTGATTTAAGGTAGGGGATCTGCTTCCCTGTCTGCTTGGGGACCATTAGATGGAGAAAAAAAAAATGGGCTTGGTGAGTGGGGGAGGTGATGGGGACAAATGAACTCTCCCTGGGTCCATTCTCACTATATTTTTATTCTCTATGGAAGAGAACAGATGTTCTCTTTTTCGTTGAGAAAGCACCATGCTTCCTCCTCAACTTCATTTTAAACAGGAGATTTCAAGAGAGGCCACCCACAGCTCTGAGTGTTCCCACTGAGAGGAAAAATAAATGCCAAACCCATGTGCACTGAACAAGAACAAGCAGCCGAAAAAAAAAATATTCCAACTTTATAGCCAGACCTGCTTGGCTAGCTTAGAGGTGGAGATTAAGTTTACTAAACTTTTTTTTAAAACACTAATACAGTTCATCGTCATTGATAACAAGCAGCCCACTATCTAATGAGCCATAGCCTAATTACTAACCCCAGGAAGTATAGAAAGTCTTGGAAAAGTATAACGGTTTTGGGGTTTTTTTTTCCCTTAAAATCAAGAGGGTAATAGGAAGGGGCTAGAACTCAGGTTATAAAATGTTCAGAAGATGTGAATGTTACAAATGAAGCCCAGAAGGTTTTTTTATAGGGAGCAGATAGAGACTGGGAATCCTTGGAGTCAGGAAAAAAAAAAATCTAGGTTAGTATATTGGTCAAGGATATTGTCAAATATATCCTTGTGCATCCTTGGAAAAGTATTGAACATTTCTAAATATCAACTTTCTTCACAATAAAATGCTCAATATAGCAGCACATTCCTTATGGGTAGAAATACCTACATCTACCTACATATATTACATGTAATATATATTTATAATATTTTCATTTCCTAGTATATGTATTTTAAGTTATGCTCACTTATTTAGTATTACATATGTTTTAATCCATTGAGATCCTGGAGGAAAGCAGAGGTCATAGATGTTAAAATAGGGACATTTTAAAGGAGGGACTATTTACAAAGAAGAAAGTTAACAGAAGAGCACGGAATGAGAGATAAAGTGTGCAGAGACTCAGCGACCACAGGAGACCTTCTCCACTCTAGCGACATAGAGATGAAATAGTTTTTAAAAGCAGGTAAGACCTGGAACCCTGGAACCACAGGAAAGGGCCACAGTCCTGGGGACACCAGCCAGGAAGGATACCAGCCCTGCCACAGACTTGCATCTACTCAGCAAGAAGCAAGAGAAAAAATACTTTCTCTCTCCACCCTTGGTCCCTTTTTAGTTCCAGTCATTGGCTGATGCCAACAGAATCCAACTGGTAAATTGAGTTAAGGTGGTGCTTTCAACAAAAGTCAAAATTTCAGCATACACAGCCAGACAAAAAAGAGACTAGAAAGAACTTGGATCAGGACAACACTAAGTACAACGCAAGAGATTGTTGCTGGCAAACAATAAGACCTGGATGAATGTTGCCTAAAATTACTTAACTGTTTGAACCCACCACCTCTGGCATATGGATAAATTAAGGATTTTAAGAAGGGAAAATTATGATGGATTGTTCAGGCAGACCCAAAGCAATCACAGGAGTTCTTATATAAGAAAGTAGGAGGGGCAGAGTTAGCGAAAGACA